>BQNB010027464.1:0-54959 GCA_026074375.1 Tanacetum coccineum | reverse complement strand
TGATGTTCCGCATGTCATTGATGAGTTTGGCAAACTAGACATAACAGTCGTGAATAGATTCTACTTTGTTCTGACGGAAGTGTTCAAAGTCATCATACAATTGTGATTCACTGTCTTCTTTTGTTAATTCCGACCCTTCCAGAAGCATCTTCACATTATTCCATATGTCCTTTGCATCAGTGTAATGATTGATAAGAGTGTAAATATCTTTGGGCAATCCTTGAAGTAGGATGTTGGTGGCCCGAATGTCAGCGTTATACCTTTCCTTTTCTTCAGGTGACAGGTCAGAATAGACTCGAGGTTGTTCTGGATCTAGATGTGGGGCACCATCAGTCCCTTCAGCAAGTGTTTCCTAAAATGTCCCCAGCTGAAATGGTCCTTCATCAATAGACTTTAGGATGTTCACCCCATTTTCTTTACCCTGACAATACAGACGAATGCGTTGTTGCCATGATGCAAAGTTAGTCCTATCAAGCATAGGTGGCCGAGTATCGGAACCGGCACATTGGATATCTTCCGAAAGATTAGCCATCTTAATGGATTGTGAAATGATTTAAGTTGATCGAACAATGATTAGTGATTATATGTTAAAAGTGGTGATGTTTGTTGAAGTGTTATGTTTAAGTGTTTTGTTGTTTGAGTTTGTTACGTTTTACAAGTTTGAAATAGTCCAAGTGGCAAACAGTGTACCAAACCGCTAGATTAGTGCTCAAACCGCTAGATTAGTGCTCAAACCGCTACTACCAAACCGCTATGAAGAAAAATGTACCAAACCGCTACCACAAATAAAAATGGACAGAGGTTCGATTCCCAAAAGGCCTAGAGAAAAGTCTTCAAAAACCTATAACAAATCGCTACCTATAAACCGCTACTAATGATAAACCGCTACGAAGTTATTCTGCCAAACCGTTACTAGAGAGATATGGTAAACCACTATGAAGAAGAAACACCAAACCGCTACCAAGAAATGAAATTGGTAGAGGTTTGTTTCCCAAATCGCTATGAGAAAAAGTCTTCAAATAAACCTGTAAACCGTCATGGATCAAACCGCTACAAGTACCGAATCGCTCTAGAAAACCGCTACACTAGGGGACAAACCGCTACTGACAAACCTCTGCCTAATAAGACAAACCGCTGTCTGAAACGAGAAACCGCTAGCACAGTGTACGATCTGACAAACCGCCAGAACAATATACTTTCCTGACAAACCGCCAGAACAGTAAACCAAACCGCTACAATACACTCCAAGCAGAATACCAAACCGCTATGTTGAAATACGAACTTTACACCTTAAAACACCTAAAAATCACCCTTTTGAACATTTTGACTTGGATTCTTTTGCACAAATGAGTACTAGAAGGCTATAGCAACTACAAAAACATGAATTTTAACACAAGAAACGTTAAAATCAATGAAACTCAAGAACAAGAGCTAAAACCTCCTAAAACTCAACTTTTGATCAAAACAAGCACGAAAACGCACACACAAACGATCTAATCATCCCATGAGCTCTGATACCAATTGTAGGATATTGGAAATCATAACACAATGGAAGATACATGGATTAGCCAAGTCTAAAGAGAGAAAGTGAGAGAAAAACTTTCTAGTGAGAGAAAGTGTAACTTGTAAACTAAAATGACTAACCACCTCTTTCAAGGCATGGAAGAGGCTTATATTGTTGATCCCTTCTTGACAGATCTTACTTAGCTTATTAAAGCTTAGTTGTATTAGATAGATCCAAGACAACTATAGTAGAAACTTAAGATTGTAAATATTATAAACTATGCGGAATCTAGCTTGTAATACTAAGAAGAACAATGAAACAGTAACACAAGAACTTTACTAAACTTTCCATAATTGAATACTATTTTGTGTTACAAAATAACTATGAATACTAACTATGAAACTTGATGTAAAACTTGATATCTAGATCTATGTTGTAGGGTTCCTTTTATACACCAAGGAAACCCTAATGGGCTTACAAAACAAGTTAAGCGATCAATGCATATCTATTCCTAATATATCTCATGCATATCACTTTAGCAGTACTAACTATTATAACTAACAATACTAATTACAATACTAGCAGTACTAATAAACTAACAGTACTAACTTTTTGTACTGGTAGTACTAGCTATTACTCTAGCAGTACTAATGACTTAGAGTAATTTCTTCAGTCTTTAACAACCGTAGTTTCTTCAACCAGCAGTCTTAACTCTTATACCTAACAGTACTAAGTTGTAAAAGCCTTTAATTCCTAACAATCCTCCCCTAAACTTATGATTTACTTTCAAATCAACAAGTTTCTTCAAATTAAATCATATATGCTGAGAGGATGCTTCCAAACACCTTATTGTCTTGGTCTGTATGCTAGTATAAAGATTTTCCTTAAAAGTTCATTTGCCATCTCTGAAGGTTGATCCACTTAAATCTTGTTAGCCAACATCATAGTCATAAGTCCTCTTGTCAATGGATAATCTTTTTCAACTAACATGAAAATGTCATATCCTCGTACTGAAGATACATGGTGAACACCACATGTATCATAAAGCCTCCATACTAAAGGATCATGCATATATCTTTGAAGCTTCCATAGTGTATCATTGTTATCTGGTTCAAATAGTCTCTTCAGTTTAACATATAATTCCTTCTCTTTATCATCTGTAGGATCTGTTGTACTGAACCTCTCCTTAACCAAATCCCAAAGCTTACCCAAATCATCTCTATCAAATTTCTTCAACATATTAGCAAAAATCTGATAAGCTTCTGTATGGTTTCCAACTCTGATAATTCTCCAATATCTTCTAGAGTCTTCAATATAAATCTCCCAGTCTATGATTGGATATTTTACCTGTAGGGCTTCAACATTGAATTCTTCCACTAGAACTATCATCAGCATTTGTTGAAGCTCTTCTTGTGATAATTCATCATCTTCATTTTCTCTTTGTTTTGAGCTTTCTTCAGTCTTTTGCCTCTTAGAACTTTCTTGGTTAAGTTCTTCTTTTGCATCCCTCTTTGAACTTTCATCTGCTATCTTAGAAATTATCTTGTCAACATCACTCTCCATTAGAGTGAAAGTGTTTACCCTTTTCATTGTTGCTTCAAACAAATTCTTGAGCTCATCAAAGGAAAGTCTCTTTAACTGCTGCAGTGTGTGACTTCCCATATGTTTGACATAATTCATCATGTAAGTCCTCTGTTGAGCTTGTGTGAGTGGCTTATTTCTCCTTCCTTCAGTTCTTTGTTGACTAAAATATTTCTCTTTGATTTATAAGGTCTACAAGCAGTCTTGCTTTTTCAACTTCAAAATATTTTTCCCTCTTATCTGCTTGCATCCTAAGTGCTAGCTCTTCATCAGCCTCAATTGTAGCTTGAATGTCTTCCCATTCTTCAATATTAGATGAACTAGCTTCTTCTTGCACCCTGGCAATCCTCTGCCTCTCTTCTTCATGAAACTATTCTTGTAATCTTATAGCTGCTTCTAAACCAAGTCTTTCTTGTCTTTGCTACAACTTTGTCTTGATTTGTTCAGGCTCAGATTCAAACACTTTAGCCTTTCCTTTATCTTCGACTACAATTGGTGAAGGATCTTAAACCATACTAGCGGTACTAACTGGCATTGATGCACCAGCAGTAATAACTGATTCTTCAGCAGTACTAAGTCCTTTACTAGCTGTACTAACTGCCTTTCTTCTTCTTGTATAAGTTTGAACTTTAGCTGCATCTGCAAGAACTTTATCTGCACTGAGAACTCCTAACTGATCTTCAGGTTGATCTTCTTGACTATATGTAGGAGTAACCAAAGTAATTCCTGCATCTTGATCAGTTTCATCTATCATCCTCCCCTGTTTGGAAGAATCCTCTGCAACATCCTCATCATCAGACACAATAATCTTGGCTCTTCTTCTAGCTTTGTTTGACTTGACACTCTGCTCTAACTTCTTTACCTTTTGGATAAGTGTAGTAAAAGCAGCACCATAGGTTTGATTTGTTTGCCTTAATTATGTCTCTAAGCTATCCACTTTGTTTGACAATTTTATACAAAGAACAATCAATTCATATAGTGTCATACTGCCCTCATCACTTCCAAGTGTGTTAACTCTTGGAAGAGGTGAATCATGGGGCGGTGTAGGTACTTTCTTAGACCTAGTCTGAGCAATGGAATCCCCCGTGGTTTCTTGGCACCTGGGACTGCCACCTGCACCAATTCCATGAGGAAGAGGTACATTAGGCATTGCTGTGGATTGGGTCTTAAGGATGTTACTACTGTTTTGCTGTGCATCTAAGCTAGCAGCAGTAGTAGCCCTTTCCACTTTGTCATCTCACTCCTCATAGATAGCCTCATCTACTACATTAGGTATATGCACACTAGTATAAGGTAACCGAGTGTCCTCTTGTAAGGCTTGCCTAGGTGTTTATGTATTTTGATGTGATGATGATGTAACATTAGTAGGGATTTGTTCTTCATGAGTAGGTTGAGCAGTAGAAGGTGGTGGTTGGGGTTTAGAGGGATGTCTTGAACCTTCACCCTCTTCTACTTGTATTGCTAGCATAGTTGGAAACAATGGAGTGTGTTCCCCAGAAAAACCTCTTTTCATATTGCTAAAAAGTTTTGTAGTTAAAGTAGGAACAATATATTTTCTGTTGTGAGGATTAAGAAACCTTTTCTTTTTGTTTAAAAATATTTGAATAAATCTTGGATACATTAAAAATTTATATTTACTATCCAAGTTTTTCACCATATCATTAAAAATTAATTTAGAAAAGTTAAAAGTCTTGTTTATGGCCAAACAAATAATAGCAGTTGCTATATTGCTACTCAATTGTTCCCAATAAGTTTTCTTAGGACTAAGACAGTGTAGGATGGTATGGGTCAAAAACCTCCACCGAGGGGAAAACTTGCCTTTTTGAAATGTCAATTTATCATCAGTTAAAACATACCCCATCAGTGAGAGTTGATTAAAAATTTTAGTAGTTGGCAAAGCACTAATACCATCTGCATCTGCTAATTAGAGATGTCTCCTAACATATGCTTCAGTAACAGTAAATTTTTTGCCATCAACTGTGACGGTTATTTGTTGTTCTCCATTATCAACTGTTTTGACAGTAGAAATCTGCCAAAACTTTTCGATTAGAGAAACATAGATAGTAGGATTAGTAGTAAGAGCATACCTTATATGACTACCATTGAGAAAATCTACTATCTCTTGGAATCCTTCACTTCCAGTTGGTTTCTGTAGATACGCAACCATGTTGTGTTTGTCGCAGAATTCTAAATTAGCCATTGTAAAGTGAGAAAAGATTAAGGAGGGTCTGGGATATGATCATTTATGAGAGTATGAGAGTCTGGCAAAGTTAATTGAGATTATATAGAGAATTCTTAAGGTTTTGATTGGACCGATTGAGTAAACTTAATTCTTTAGCTTGAGAAAATCTTATGAGTAATAGAAAGATCAAGAATTATCTAATTAAGGAAACCTATAAGCGAAGTAGATGGCGGAAATATCTCAACGGTAATATTAAATTGACAAAAATCTGTTACTCCTAAACAGTACTAACGGTATTCTAGCAGTACTAAGTTATGGCCAACAGTACTAACTTTTTGCCTAGCAGTACTAATATTTGGCTTAACAGTATTAACTCTTTCTTCAATAATCATACAACAACATGCCTCTATTCATCACAAGCACACTAGAAATGACTAGATAGACATGTGAGAATTCATGAGGATCCATATTTATGTACAACCCATAAATAGAAGTGAACAACTGTTAATTAAAATATCAGTTGTAACCCATTGTATTCCAAAAAGCATTTCCATCATCAATCTTAATTCTCATAAGCTCTCTTTCTGTTTTTAATCTCACCTTATCTCTCATTTATTTTTCTCACCAAATCACTCTATCTGTTTTTGTATCACACATCTCTCTTTTCTTTTAAGCTCACTTTTTCTCTCAATTCTCACAGGCTTAAGTGTAACAGCACTAACTTAAAGATCATCATTAGACACTGTTTCATCCATTTCAAGCTTCATTTCTACTGCATAGTAATTAACCTACTTCAGGATTTCCTCCAAATGCAACAAATCCTCTATCAATCTCTTGATAATCTATAAGGAATGACTTGTTTCCTATCATATGCCTAGAGCATCCACTATCAAAAATCCATTGATCCTATAAAGTATATTGTGGATTACCCTGCATAAAACAAATAAGAGAATTAGTTTCTCTTAGGGACCCAAGCCACTACTGACTTGAGTATGCCTTATGGATCAACATAGTTAAATCTTTTAGGAGTGTATGATCCACTGTCTTTGGAGATATGGTTAATAACATTTCTTGTTGGTCTCTAAATCTAGCATGCTGAGGACTTAACAGTATTATCCCTATTTCCCTCAACAGTACTAACTACTGCTTTTGGCCCAGCAGTTGTTACATTATTAACCTTAGCAGTATTAACTTTTTTATAAAAAGTATTAGTTTTAACTGCTAATTTGTAGTTAAAGGGCCTTCTTACTAGTGAATGTGACTTATGAAAAACATTTGAACTTGGTTTTGCACCATTCACATTTGGTTTAAAGACAACAGTATTAATAGGTCTGGCAGTACTAATTAATGCTGCTGCTCTTGGAGAGCTTTGCTTAGCAGCATTAACTGACACTTGTCCTGACTTTGTTACAACTATTGTTGGAACAAAATTCCTTTTAGGATGTGGGTGAGTTAATTTATTAGAGAAATTTTGATGGTTCACCCTTTTAGCATTGTTCCATACTGGTCTAACTTCCCTTTGACCAGTAGCCTTACCCTCATTATTAAACACAGATTTTCTAACCATCTTATTCTCATAAAAATTACAGTCCTTGATTAGATGGTTGAGACTTCCACATACAAAACAAACTTTCTTTTTAAACTCATAACCATCCCCTATTTTCTAAGTCATCATCCCATTTTAATTTCTTTTATCAACCTTAGAATTCTGACTTTTCCTAAGGTTTTCAGCTTGCCTATATATGTGTTGTTCAGCAATAGATTTCCTAGTATTTTCACCTGATTTAACCAAATTGATTTTAGCATGACTAGATTTATTCTGTTCAATCGAAGGTCTAATCACACATTCATCATCACTATCAGACTCCCAATCTTCAATGAGAGGAGCACTAGACCTAACAAATTTAGGCTTTTCCACACTCTCTTTACTAGTCTTAGATTCACTTGTTTCAATTTTAGGCATACTAGTAATAGATTTACTCACTTTAGACTTAAAGACATAATCATATAACCCAGCAAAAGATAGATCAGGTTTTGGGGGCATGTAGTTCCCAGTGTAGGGAGGAGGAACTGCATGGTACCCTATACCAGCTTTATACCTATCATTTACTTGAATATTATCTTCTTCGGTCCCATTCACACTACTATTAGATGCACTTTCAAACATTTCACTTTTATTCATATGAATATCATGCAGTTCAGTCTCATTCATTTGACTGTCATAACCAAGACTAGTCTTGTCATTAGCACTTAATTGATTATTAATCAGTTTAGTTAGATTCTTAGATGATTCTTCAAAATTTTCTAGTTTAAGTTTCAAATCATCTTTCTCTTTTAAAGCTTATTCTAACTGATTTTTAAGCTCTATGATAGAATTATCTCTTACCTTGACATCATATTTCAAAAATGCAATGTTTTCTTCATAAACAGCTTCATTCTTTTGATGAACAACAATTCTAGCTTATAATGATTCTAAGCCTAATTGATAGGCCATTATTTCTAGATTAGCTTTATTAAGAAATTCACGCTGTTGATCATACTATTTTTGAAGAGTTTGATAAGATTGCAAACATTCTTTAGAGCAAGTATGTACCTCAGTATTTGAGCTTGATGAACTGGATGAACCTGAAGATGAATGGGCCATTAGCAAGAGTCTATAGGTCCTTCAGCTTGATAGCTCCAATCATAACCACCCATTCCATCTTGAACAACCAAGGCATTAGCAAAAGTCTCTAGTAGTACAACTCTTCTTGTATTATCTCCATTTCTATTCCCCTGATTCCCTGGTGCCCTACATTCTCTAGCAAAGTGGTCTCTCCTGTGGCAGTTGTAACATTCAACCTTTGTCTTATCAAAGCTAACAGTTTCTTTGCCATTGAAATTCAGATTCCTTTCAGTCTTCTTTATGAATCTTTTCACCCTCATGGTAAGCATGGCCACCTGCCATTTGAGATCCATCTCTTTAAGATCATCAGTATCAATCTGCTCTAGATCTTCATTATCCAATTGTAGACTATTAGATTGATTAGCAAAGAAGGAAAACATGACATCATCAGCATAGGTTGAGGCAGAAGCTTGTCCCTATGAACTAGCAGCAGAAGCATCATGAGCATTATTAACTGCTTCATTAGTACTACTAGTGTTATCTGAAGATAGAAAAGCTACATTTTGAGAGTTTGAGCTTGTGCTTGATTAGCCTTTAATCTCAGCTTCATACACCTTCAAATTGTTGTACAAATCATCCATACTTAATGTGTCTAGATCAGATTTGTTTCTCTAAATCAAGGAAATATTGTTCCAAGCTGATGGTAGGCTCCCCCGCAACTTCATATTTGCATCTTCCTGAGAGATAACTTCATCATGAATTTCTAATTGGTTGATGAGTTTCTAAAACCTATCATAGGTTTTATCCAAACTTTCAGATCTTGATGCAGCAAAATTCTCATATTGTTGCTTCAGAATGGTCTTTTGCATCTTCTTTGATTCTTTGTTGCCTCCAAACCTGGTCTTGATAGCTTCTCATAAGGTCTTTGCATCCTTGATTCCATGAAACTTCAATAGGTTCTCATCAGGAATGGTAACAACAGAGTGCTTTTTGCTTTCAGTTCATTCCTCCTTGCTATCTTTTTTTTCATTAGTTTTAGGAGGTAAAGCAGCCTCAGAACCACCACTAACTGATGCAATTATTGTAGGTGCATCACCATTCACAATAACCTCCTAAAGAGCATAATCAGTGTGAGTGAGATATTGCTCCATTCTCATGCTCCAAAGATCATAGTCTCCTGTTTTAAGCATGGGAAGTTTTAGTGCGGATATGGTTTGGGTAGTTTCTGACTGTGATTCCATCTTCTCTTTGACAATGAGATCTTGTGTAGATATAGTGTTCTTCTTTTCTAAAGTTTCTCAACAAGCTCTAATACCACTTGTTGATCCCTTCTTGACAGATCTTACTTAGCTTGTTAAAGCTTAGTTGTATTGGATAGATCTAAGACAACTATAGTAGAAACTAAGATTGAGAATATCACAAACTATGCGGAATCTAGTTTGTAATACTAAGAAGAACAATGAAACAGTAAAACAAGATCTTTACTAAACTTTCAATATATTGAAAACTATTTGAGTTACAAAATAGCTATGAATACTAACTATGATTGCTATGCAAACTATGAAAAACTAATATGAAAAACTGATATCTAGATCTATGCCTTAGGGTTCCTTTTATACACCAAGGAAACCCTAATGGGCTTACAAAATGCGTCAAGTGATCAATGCATATCTATTCCTAATATATCTCATGCATATCACTTTAGCAGTACTAACTATATAACTAACAGTACTAACTATTATAACTAACAATATTAATAAACTGACAGTACTAAAATTAACTGGCAGTACTAACACTTTGTACTGGCAGTACTAACTATTACATTAGCAGTACTAATGACTTAAACATTTCCTTTCTATCCATGTAGTCAGAGGTTTCTTTAATCAGCAGTATTAACTTAAGACGCCTTTATTCCCAACATCAAAGCCCAAGATAAGCCAAGCCCGACCCATTTGGAAAGCCCATGTGCCAACTAGAAGGGTAAGGGTATAAAAGGAACCCTTTCCACACATGGAGAGGGTGTTGGTCATTCATATGTATGTGTGAAACATATGCGTAACCTCCCACCACTCTCTTCTCTTAATCTAATATTCTTCCATTTCCCTTCTACCTTTCTTCTTATTATTTTCATCCTTTAGAGCTTATTTATTTTGCTTATTAAGTTGTGTTTGGATTATTAGTGGGATATCATGTACACTCCGCACCTCTAAACTCATTTCCAAGTATGATCTGATTCCCACAATTGCACTAAATTTCAACATAGTTGAAAGTTCTAATATTATTATTATTCATATATTAATCAGACATAGCACAAATTACAACCAATATTATTATTGTATGGCAGCAAATTAGTCAATATATATCTTTTGATTATTGTACGTATGTACACATAGTATTGTACCACATAAATGATGCGCCTGAGGAGTTTGCTTTTGTAAAAGGATGAAAAAGTAATCGAGGTGGTGAGCAGTCGAGAGTGGAGGAGTCGAGCAGGGGGATTTGTGTAAGGTGGTGGGGCATAGGGAGTGGTGGCTGGTGGCCAGCGGTAATGGTGAGGTGGTGGTGATGAAGTGGTAATCAATATAAAATATCCACTTGCGTCTCCAATTTATAAAACCAAAGCATGTTTCCACCCCAATAATAGTATAAATCAGAAACTGTAAAAAGGTGGGGTACGAACTCACCTTGAGTTCTGATAATCCAAAAATCGCAGATAACGCGTCACGTAAAAGATCGAATGCAACCTAAATTATCATAGGTCGTATAAGTACCGAGTACTTGAATATAATCTTATAGTTGTTACATCGTACTATCGTTCGGGCTATCATAATTTAAGAGGTCATGACATGACGTTCGAGGAGTTAGGACACTTTAAATCGTAAATCCAACAACTCGTCGATACGCCATCCGAAGAGGCCTCATTTTGAAACTCCCTAGTAATATAGTACTTTGATAACCACATATAATTCTATATAGCTTAATCACCAACTAATGGTCTTGGTAAAATTGTGTTTAATAAGTAAAAACGTTTATAGTTACCGTTTTAGTAAAACTAGCATAACTTTTTCGTTTTAAGCCCGATTTTAACGTTTCTTATGCCCACGCTTTGGTATTAGGACGAGTTATCATAATTTGACATTTTCCATATTTTGACTGTAAGATCTGAGAAATTTTGAAATTTTAAAAGACTATTCTAACCTTTGACTTTTCGAGTCTGACTTGACTTTTTGATTTTTTACGTTTTATTGTCTAATAAAAGCAATTACCGCATGACCGGTAAAATTTTCGGAACGTATTTAAATAATAAATTATATTTATTATTACACACCGTGAGAACAAAGATTTTTTTTTACTTATTTGATTCGAAAACGAAAAAGGATATATACTAATTCATAGTTGATTTATCAAAAACGAACCACTAAATCATGTTTTCACGATTCGGACCCTAAAGCAATTTGATGTGAAACAATATTTCAGACAACTTTTTAGTTTTACCCGAGACTTGAAAACAAGCAGAAGAGGGCTAAAACAGCCCCGCAAAGTTTTGAACACAACGGGTACCGACACACAAAAATAATTAAATTTATTTTTAATTATCACTATTCATTTAATAAAAATATTAAATAAAATTATTTAATATTTTACCTATTTAAACGTTGTTGATAACGCGAATATCCGAGTTAAAATTTCTTTTTATTTTTAACCAAGTCACAAAATAAATAATAAACGTTTTAAATAAATTTTATAAAACGTTTACGAAAATTAGTCGAGTGAATACTCATTTTTATCAGAAAAATGATTTAGAAAACAATAGCGAAAGTTTCGTGCGTTGAATCATCCGTTAAGTCGCTCAAACGAGTCCCGAACCGATAGTTATCAAAACTATACTAAAAATTTACAAAATGAACCCTAGACTATTGGGTATTATCATTTCAAGTTATAAATTTTATTATATATATAAAATTTATATATTAAATTTTCATTTCCATCCCAACTTATACACACACACATTTATAATACTCTCTCCCCCACCATATTTTTCGGCTACCGCCGGCCACCACTCGACCACCGCCGCCGGAAAACTTTTCCGACGAGTTTTTCGGCCGACACCAAATATGTTCCTCATCTCTGGATCTACCCGATCCCCCAACACACGCGCCTCCACGCGCCTTTCCCCTCCCTCCGACTGCCTCAGCCGCCACGACCGCCACCCCAACACCACCATCGCATCATCATCATCATCATAACATCACCATCGCCTCCAACCCCAACACCACGCACCATCGCCACCACCACAGCCCCACTGCTAGGGTGCGTGTGGTTTATATAATCACCAAAAGGGTGTGCGTGGTTTATTAAAAACAGAAAAGGGTGCGTGGGTTTTGGCTCAGCCGCCACGAAGGGCGTATTTGTTTCGGTGGTGAAAACCACCACGACGGTGGTGGCTGTTTCGGCAAATAAACGACCAAGATAGGGTGCGTTGGTTTGGTTTATTTTTAACAGATAGGGTGCGTTTGTCGTTCGATGTAAACACCAAAAATAAAAGGGTGCGTTCGGGTTATATGTTAACACCACAAGGGTGTTTGTTTTGGACAGCCACCGACATAGGTGCGTTTGGTTTGTGTTCTCACTGGAAAGGGTCTCGATTCAACGCCAAGGGTACGTTTTGGCTTTCGAGGGTCAAACCACGACCAGGGCTCGATTGGTTCAGTAACAACAGTGGAGTGTATGGTTTTGTTTATAAATAGATTAGTCCTTTGGTTTCGTATTTAGCACCATAAGGTTGCGTTTGAATAATGGTATAGCACAATCGGTGCAGTTTGGTTGTGGACTTGAAGCACATAAGTGTGCATTTGGGCGTTGTTAAGAAACTGCCATCAGGGGCGATTGGATAAAGGTTAACAGCGTAGAGGTAGCGTTTGGCTAGGGCAGAAACGCCGTAGAGTGCGTTTAGTGTTATTGATAAAACCATATAGAGTGGATGTTGGTTTGGAATAAATAACCATACGAGGTCGTTTTGGTGTATTGCTGTGATTTACACCCAAGGGGTGTGTTTGGTTTGGCATTTAACGCCAACAAGGGGCGTTTGGTTTAAGAGAAGCACCAAGGGGTGCGTTTGGGGTATCAGACTCGTCTAAGTGGCGAGTTTGGGTCTGAGCAGAAACACTTTAGGAGTGGTACTTGATTTAATATAAATTCGGAAAATAAATACAACAAAGATTTTTTCATAAATATTAAACCTTAAATGGAGTTCAATGTTAAAATAAATGTGTCATGTTATTAATTAAACTTGCCTAATCATTATAATAGAACACGTGAGTAATACAACATGTATTAATTGAAAAAAAAAGAGGTTAAGTTATATAATTGCAAGATTATTTATCGAAATAGTATAAATAAACGGATAAACAAACGGAAACAAACTTACAAAGTAGTATAACTCATAGCAAACCGTCAAGGAAACAATATACTAGATTATAAAATATTATTTTATATTTTATAATTGTCAACTAGAAACTAACATCATAACCTTTGTAAAAGCTTTAAAAACACAGTGTACATGAATTGTAACTTTAAAACGTACGATTACTTTTAGATCTACTAGCTTTTTATTTATTTAAGTGGAGTATTTTCCTAAAAACGAGGGTCTAATTATTTTGTTTCATCATGTTACTCAACGCTTCTTAAAACAATAAAATTCAAAGTATTAATAATCAAATATTCATCGATTTGTTTGTCTTATTATATAATTCACCATATGAATTATATAATTACTTAATTTCATATGTAATAGATACGGAATATATTACATACATTGTTATATGATTCACCTTATGAATTATATATGCTTCTTGATTTATTTATTTAACCAACCACCAAACCATTACAACTTTAAATGTAAATCTTTTATCAACGTGTCACGTTGACGTACTCATTCATCGGAAAACCAAGTACATCATCCTAGGCTAGTGGGTCATAGCCGTTAAGATAAACCGCAACTTCTTGGTCGAGCCGTTTCAGTTTCCGTTTCGTCTTGTACTCAATGTGTACATTCTCGCCAATCGTTCTTCATCATCGATGTGAGTTTATAGCCCCTCTTTCACTTGTTTTACATTACTTTACAAATCTCGGGGGAGAATACATGCTCAATATAACTTGTTTACAGATTTATTTACAACATCTTTTACATACTATTCTACACACATGGTTTACATACTTGATTTCGCAACTCATTACAGACACAATTACATGGTTGATTACAAACTTGGTTTCATACTTTGTCACATGCTCATTTGCATACACGTTTACGAAATGGTTTACATACTCATTACAAACTCAATTACTTGATTTATATCACACTCTTTTCTACTTATGGATTTAAGTACTCAAAGCTATTTACGAATACAATGGGGTTTTATATTTTATTGGGACATAAGTGCTTACGTATTATCATCTCCAGTTTACATGTGCCTAATAACAAACCCACCATTGCCCATTATCATGAACTGTTAAATTCTTGACCGGAGGACCGGTTGAGGAAGCGCGAGTGTATAAATAGATCTATTTGGGATTGACATCCCTGTTCGGGTGAGTAGCTCTCACTAGTTTCGACTGTACTGAAACAACGAATTCATACATGTCGGAACAATTTGGATGTTTATGGGTTTGAACATCTACAAGGGCCTTTATTTGCATTAAGTTGCATACATATATGTCGAGCTTCAGTGTCATGAGCTTAGTGCAACAGAAGATATAATTATGTTGTACTTGTAATCTGATTATAAGTAGACCATACATTCCTGGAAAATCAACGATCTCACTGTCCCATACTACTTATGAACAGTGCTAAATTTCTGAACACTTTTCATTATATTGCGGCGAAGCAATAAACACTAAACTCTTTTGATTCTACATTTACTCTACAATATTGGCGATTATATATAAGATTGAAATGTGTCATACACACATTATAAATCTTTAAATTCCAACATTACCATATTATACATATAAAACTCTATGAACTCACCAACTTAATGTTGACACTTTTAATGCAAGTTTTTCTCAGTGATTAGAAGCTGGCTTACTTGATGTGGGGCAATGGAGCCTAAACTTGACAAGATTTCATTATGGATTTCTACTTTACATACAACTGATCAAATTTCGAGGATTATATTTCAAGCTATTTCATGTTTATGCAATTATGAGGGACAAATAGTTATTTCAATTTCAAAGAAATCACGGATATTGCATTTTCAAAACGACACATTTAGAGTCGTTCTCTTGAATCTGTGGCTATTATATTATGAAGTAAAGCTCCCGGACATATTTCCCTAGCGACCACATTTTGTGGGTGTTACAGCTTGGTATCATAGTCCAAGGTTATAGAGAACTAGGGTTGCATATTTTACCCTAGACTATAACCGTTTTCACAAACATTGCATCACATCAAACATTTTCAAAGTGCATACACGTTACTTGCATATGTGCTTACATTACGTGATGCATTAAGTGCTTATGTGACATACATATACGTTGTATATATGCTTACATCTTTTGCGTATGTCGCACGTTTATTTATATAAGAGTTATTTATATAAATATCAAAGCATTTCTTAAGACATTATGAGTTGCACAATGGTCTCAATTATACCTCAGACATTGTGAGTTATACAATGGTCTCACCTTACTTCTTAGACATTGTGAGTTGCACAATGGTCTCACTTCATTCTCAGACATTGTAAGTTAAACAATGGTTTCTAAGAATATTTTTTTCTTTCATCACTTAATACGATATCGTATTACACGACAACCGTCATAATTTTGTTTGCATGGAATTATGTATGAATCTAAGTATTACAAGTCTTGTATGGGCGGGACTCGTAATATAAGGATTGATATGATAATTGCTATGTTAACAAAACCCGTCACCGTTTTGTTACATGGGATTATGCAACCATAATTCACATTTTAAAATCCTAAACCCTAAACCGAGCCCTAAATGAACCTGATACCATTTTTCTTCCTTTTTGACCTATTTTAAAATAACCTAGCACCTCAAGCACCTCCATGACCTCACCCTTATGTCACCAAGCAGCCTAGCAAGAACCTCCATCACCTCCTTGCTAATATACTTGGCCACCAAGGTGGTTTGTCACCTCCTTGTCTCCATATCCTAGTCGTAGCCTCCAAACCCCCCTCTACATCTTATATCTAGTTTTTAGCTTATATTACTCACCCTCCTAGCCCTCAATACTCAATAATCTAGCCTTAGATATCTTACACCAAGTAAACTTGGGCATTAAGGGTCTTTTCACCTTATAAATACACGAACCAAGCAACCCTTTCAAATCATCCCTCAAAACTCATCTCACACACTCAAATGAAGTTCTAGTCATTCCTTAGCAGCAATAGAAGATTAAGAGAAGTCCCTAAGCTCAGAATAGAATCTAAGAAGCAAGAAAAACGAAGTCTTGAAGCCATTTCTAGGCGTACGAGTCATAAAAACCCATTTCGACCCATTTTAGCTCAAGTAAGCCTAAGATCTTGTTCCATGAACTTATAATCTCTATTAGAATGTTCATAATACTCTTAAGATCATATATGAACTCTTGTTTAAAGCTTTGAATCCTCAAACCTATGTGTTTTTTTATTAAAACCCTAAAAACGACCCGTTTTTATTTTCTAACTAACGAATCATTTTTCTAAACTTTTGTTACGTTATAACATCTTACTTTAGCTTATTCTAATAGGCTATAACCTGCAAATATTATTTGGAATCCTAAAATAAGCTTGCATGGCTTTTTGGACTTGTTTTGCAAATATTTCCATGCATAGGGGTATATATCGTAACTTTTTAAAATTTATAACTAAATCGACGGAAGAGATAGTCGAACTATTCATTTCAGACCAATAGTACAACAGACTTAGGTCGAGACACATCCTAGTACTGCAAAGTAAGTTGGATACTTACATCCATAAGCCTCGTCCGTTATTAATCATCGATCATTACGGATATCAGAAATTAGACACTGCCCGTAAACAGTTGAGACATTACACAGCCATACTCACGTGACTACACTGCCCGTACACGGTCGTAAGACCTGTAATGATTTTCTTTGAGATACTCATTTTGAGGGATTAAATATCCTAGTCAAACCTAGCCAAAACTTTTGTTATTCCGAGGAGTGTTGAAACATCAAACGTTGCTGAATGAAGTTAGCAGCGTCTTGTTTAGAACTGGGCTATTAAATCTTAAATCTTTTCTTGGTCACTCAATCGGATAACACAAATTAAATCTCGGGACGAGATTTCTTTAAGGGGTAGGTACTGTAACATCCGAGAAATTTTGAAATTTTAAAAGACTATTTTAACCTTTGACTTTTCGAGTCTGACTTGACTTTTTGATTTTTGACGTTTTATTGTCTAATAAAAGCAATTACCGCATGACCGGTAAAATTTTCGGAACGTATTTAAATAATAAATTATATTTATTATTACACACCGTGAGTACAAAGTTATTTTAACTTATTTGATTCGAAAACGAAAAAGGATATATATTAATTCATAGTTGATTTATCAAAAACGAACCACTAAAGCACGTTTTCATTATTCGGACTCTAAAGCAATTTGATGTAAAACGACATTCCTGACAACTTTTCAGTTTTGACCAAGACCTGAAAACAGACAGAAAGTGACTGAAATGCCCTCGCAAGATTTAGAAACGAGAAAATAATTAAATTATATTTAATTAACACTTTTTATTAAATAAAAATATTTAATAAATTAGTCATCATTTTATTTGAAAACGTTTAATTATAACGCGAATATTCGAGTTGAAATCCATTTTTATTTCGGACAAGGCGTAACCGGGTCACTAAATAAATAACAAATATTTTTAGAAATGTTATAAAAATATATTTATGAAATGCTATCAAGTGAATACTCATTTTTATCAGAAAAATTATTTGGAAAACAATGGCGCAAGTTTCGTATTTTAATTCCTCCGTTAAGTACCTCAAACGAGTCCCGAATCAATAATTAACAAAAGTTACACGTTAGGTCCCTGTGAAATATTTACAAAGTTAACCCTCAACTATTAACAACTATTCAAAAATTTTAAAACTTTTATTATATATATATAATTTATATCATCTTATTCATTTTATAAAATAAATACACACACATATATATAATTCTCTCCCATCTCCTCCCCCTCCCACTTCCGGCATGCCACAGCCGCCGCCGGCCACCACCCAACCGTCGCCGGTCGCTTTTCCGGCCAAACTCCGGCGAACCCAAAAATGATAAAAAGTTAGATAATGCCCGGATCTACCCGATCCCCATATCCACGCGCCTCCACCACCACTCAGCCACACCACCGCCACCCCATCGTCATCATCATCCCATCGTCACCATCATCACCACCGTCGCATCATCATCCCCTCCTCGCCGTCGTCACCCCTGCTGTCACCTTGACAGTGGGTGCGTTTGGACCCGGGGTTAGCACCAAGATAGGGTGCGTTGGGTTTTTATAAACCACCAGGGTGCTTGTGGTTTTGTTATACACTAGTAGGGTGCGTTGGTTCTAAAACAAACCAAGAAGGGTGTGTTTGGGTCTCGTTGCACCACAGAAGGGTGCGATGGGTTGGACCGAGTCACCAAACAAGGGTGCGTTGGGTTTTGGGTCAGCAGTCACTTAGGGCGCGTTTGGTTCAGTAACAACAGCGGGAGTGTTTGGTTTATATAATAAAGAAACTAATAAATATAATGAAAGATTTTATAAATATAAAATCGGATCTAAAACGGTGGTTGAATGGTTAAATAATTGTGGGGTGTCGGGTCAAACCACCAGCCATAGGGGCGTTTGGTTGCGGGTTTAACATCAGCCCTCAAGGGGCGGTTGGTTTGTTATTTCGGGACAGCCGAACAGGGTGCGTTTGGCTGTGTAAATTTTACAAGGGGGCGTTTGGTTTAGCATGTAACACCACAAGAGGCGTGTTTGGTTTTAGGGTTGACAACAGATTTGGGGTGCGTTTGGTATAGTGGCAACAGACTAGGAGTGTTTGTCCTAGTAGAAAGGCACCATAAGGGTGCGTTTGTTATGATGACAGTCGCAAAGGGTGCGTTTGGTTTGGTTTATATCAGATAATAAAAACTTTAAAAGATTTCATATATATATATATATAAATATATTAAAACCGGATCTAAATAGTGGTATTGGTAAAATAAATACTTTATTTATTATTTTTTTGTGCTTATAATAGACTATTAGGGGGTGTGTTTGGGTTGAAACTTGGAATGATTAAAATCTAGTAAAAATAATTAACCTTTGTTAATATGGAAACGTCTTTTAAAACTAATGATCCATGACGAAAAATCTATAAAAAATTTTTATACGGTTGGAATTTTCACTTTAGTTTCAACATTTTGGATATATTGGATTAAAGACACGAAGTGATACAATTGTAACTTTCTGTAAGAGCTTTAAAAAACATAGTTTACACATTTTGTAATTTAAAAACATGAGTTTATTATTATGCACGGACATTTCTACAATTTAATTGGTGATTTCTGAAACGTGCCGAAATATATTTTTACAATTGTTTCCTCACATATTTGATATAATACTGGCGAAGTATTGTATACCTCAAATAGTTATTGGATTGTTTTCTTTTGTTATATAATTAGATTTAGGTTCATTTGGATACAAAGTTTTTTGTGGATACCAGGGGACCAATCTCCACCCTTCATCTTCATCTTAATCTAATAGATAAGATTAAACCAAAAATTATTTTCAACCTTTTTTTTCAAATCTTAATATCTCTCAAACCGTTAATCGTCAAGCGAAAAAAAATATACCATCACGATGAGCATTTAATTATCTTTCTATAGATATCCACTTTGATATACTTTCGACAAAAAAAATTCAAGTTTTTTTCACTTTTTTCACTTTTTTTTCACGTTTTTTTCACGGTTTTTTCACTTTTTTCCACGTTTTTTTTTCACGTTTTCTCACTTTGATATACTTTCGACAAAAAAAAATTCCGTTTTTTTCACATTTTTTCGACTTTTTCTCATTGAAACTTGCATGAGAATCATATATGATATTAGGATTTACTGTTATTCATATATGATGTTAGTGTTAAATCATATATGATTGTGTTATGTCATATATGATATTAGTGTTATGCATATATGATATTTAATTTTAGTGTTAAATAATATATGATATTGTGTTAATTAATATATGATTTTTATTGCAAATTTCAACAACGGGGAAAACAACGTGGAAAAACGGAAAAACGAAAAAAAAACTTTTTTTTCAAAAAAAAGAACGTGATAAAGAAAAAAAAAAGGTGAAAAAAGTAAAAAAACATGAAAAATCTGAAAAAATCTGGAAAATAACGTGGAAAAAAAGATAAAAATAGGACGTGGAAAAAAAACGTAAATTTTTTTTTTGTCGAATAGATAATCAAAGTGGATAAATCTATTGAAAGATAATTAATTGCTCGTCGTGATGGTATATTTTTTTTTAACTTAACAATTAACGGTTTTAAGAGATATTTAAATTTTAAAAATTGTGTGAAATAATTAATGTTTTTTAATCACAAACCATTGTTTTTTTTTTAGATGTTTGGTGTGGATGAGTCCCCTAGTATCAACACTTTTTTTGGTATTTCAATATAACTTCTACTCAATATATTTCCTTGGTATGAATTATATACTTGATCATTTTTCATGGGTAACATACACTGAGTATATTACACATTTTGCGTTTACTTTTTATTTATTTATTTAACCAACCACCAAACTATTACCACTTTAAATCTAAATCTTTTATCAACGTATTACGTTGATGTACTCATTCATCGGAAAACCATGTAACTTCACTCTAGGGCTAGTGTGCACTAGCCGTTAGGATTTGTTGATCTTCTTGTCGAGGCAATTCCAGATTCCGTTTTGTCTGGCGCTTAATACGCGCATTCCCGCCAATCATTCTACAACATCGATGTGAGTTTATAGCCCCTCTTTCACTTGTTTTACATTTACTTTACAAATCTCGGGGGAGAATACATGCTCAATATAACTTGTTTACATATTTGTTCACAATATCTTTTACATACTATTCTACACACTTGGCTTACTATATGATTTTGCAATGTATTACAAAATTGGTTTCTTACTTTGTCACATACTTAATTGCATACATGTTTAGAAATGTTTACATATCATTTTGAACTCAACTACTTGGATTTATACACAATCTTTCTTACTTATGGATGTAAGTTCAAAGCTATTTACGAATACAATGGTTACTTTTACTGTGGGACACAAGTACTTTTATGTTTGAGAAATTTCCCTTTTTTTACGTGGTTTTGCCTAAGTTACTCTATTGCCCTGAAGTCCCCCTATCATGAACGTTAAGTTCTTGACCGGTGGACCGGTTTGAGGGAGCGCGAATCTGTGAATAGATCTATTGGGGAATGATCCCCCTTCTGGGTAGATAACAACGCACTACCCATGTTACACGGACGCCATAACATTTGGGAACTAGGGTGTAGGCAATACACCTACCGGGGCACGAACTATATTGCCGTATACTTAAGGTTTCGGTGTCATGAGCTTAGCGCAACAGTAGATATTATCTATGTGGTACTGTATTTGTTATAGTAGACCCATACATTTTGAAAAAAATCAACGATCTCACTGTCCATACTACTTATTGAACATTACTAATTTCTGAACACTTTTTCTTTATATTTCCGGTGAAGCAATAAACACTAACCTCTTTTGGTTCTACATTTACTTCTTACCATTTTGGAGATTATTATAGGATTGAAATGGTACATGCATACTTTATAATATCTTTGGATTCCAACATTTTAAACTCTTATACTTACAAAACTCTATGAAACTCACCAACTTTAATGTTGGACACTTTTAATGCATGTTTTTCTCAGTGTGAATTAGATGCTTGGATTATTGATGTGCATGGAGTCTTTACATTCAGTTTCTACATGGTGCTGCAATGATGGGACAATATTGTTTTGATTTCAGGAAAATTAACGAGATTTGTTTTTACTAACGATACATTTAGAGGTCGTTTCTCTGTATCTTGTGCTATTGTAGTATAAAGTATTGCCCCCTGCATTTTTTCGTTGACGACACATTTTTGGGGGTGTTACAGATTGGTATCAGAGCCAGGTTATAGAGAACTAGGTTGCATATTTTACCCTAGACTATAACCGTTTTCAAAAACATTGCATCACATCAAACATTTTAAAGTGCATACACGTTACTTGCTTATGTGCTTACATTACGTGTTGCATTAAGTGCTTTTGTAACATACCATATATGTAATATATATGCTTACATTTTTCTTTTGCGTTATCGCGTTTATTTATATGAGAGTTATTTATATAAATACCAGAGCATTTCTTAAGACATTGTGAGTTGCACAATGGTCTCAATTATACCTCAGACATTGTGAGTTATACAATGGTCTCATCTTACTTCTTAGACATTGTGAGTTGCACAATGGTCTCCTTTCGTTCTCAGACATTGTGAGTTAAACAATGGTCTCTAAGGACATTATTTTTTTTCCTCATAGCCTTAATACAATATCGTATTACGCGAAGACTGTTATAATATTTTTTTTGTTTACATGGAATTATATATGAATCTAGGTATTACAAGTCTTGTATGGGCGGGACTTGTAATATGAGGATTGATATGATAATTGCTATGTTAACACATTACCCGACACATTTTTGTTTACATTGAATTTTTGTATGTATCTACCAGTTTACAACAGTCTTGTATGGGCGGGACTTGTAATATGAGGATTGATATGATAATTGCTATGTTAACAAAACCCGTCACAGTTCTGTTTACATGGGATTATGTATAAATCTAAGTATTACAAGTCTTGTATGGGCGGGACTTGTAATAGGAGGATTTATATGAGAATTGCTATGTTAACTCGTTCGTAAAGACTTTTACCTTATTTACTCTAACCGAGTACTCGTTAACGATCTTGAAAAACTATGTGAATTCCCCGATAGTTTTACTCTCCGTCTCCGAAGACGAAATTTTAAATTACTCGCTTCCATACTCTTAGAACAAATCGCCATGCTATTGTCATCACACCTTTGAAAACTTTGTGTGTGCGCGTGTATATTAGAAATTATTAAGTAGGATGATTTATAATCTCTTTATTTAAAAGGATTGGGACGCCTCTTCAGTTAAATAAAGAAATTGTAAATCACCGAACCATAAGTTTATTAATTTATTATTTACATAAATTGGGACGCTTCTTTATGCAAATAATGAATTATAAATGAGTGGGCTTAATGGTATCCAATATGACACGAGCATGAACTCGAACCCGGTAATCACTGAAATCCGTTAAAAAGGTCTAGAGACACAATCGTGTCTTACTACTCAGCAAAATCTTAAGGCCTCACTTGGAGCTACCTTATCTCACTCTTAAGTTATTACTTTTGCCGTTGCAAGTCCTCGCGATCACGAACTGTCTGTGGAGCTAATAGACTTGTTACACACTTGAGTTAAGGAGCTGATTCCCCCCCCCCCCCCCCCCCCCCCCCCCCCCCCCCCCCCCCCCACCCCCCCACGATCTAACGAATGGAGTACCATACATCGCAGTCTCTTCATAAGCCTTCTCGCCAGCTCCTCTCATTTATTGAACTTTATTCTGGGAATATTGTTTCTCGAAATGTCCTCATTCTCGACATCCCATCATCATTGGTTATAGTATTGACGTTATGGTCGCTGCTGTTGGGTCCTGGAGCGGTCCCGACTGATACAACTTTATCCAATAGGTAATGCAACTCCCCTTAAACGAGATAAACACCTATCGACGAAACAGATAGTTGGACTATTCGTTTCGGGCCACTAGTAGGAAGACTTAGGTCGCGATACATCCTAGTATTGCCAAGTAAGTTGGGTACTTACATCCATATGCCACGTTGATGAGAATCATCGAACCTTACAGATAGTAGAAACGAGACTCCGTCCTCGGACATTTAGAACCTTATATAGACATACTCACGTGACTACACTTTCTTTTGATGATTTCACTATTAAAAGATTTTTTTTACACGGTTATATCAGTCATAAGATCTGTAATGATATTTTTTTTTGAGATACCCTTTTGATGGATTAAATATTCTAGTCAAACCTAGCCAAAACTTTTGTTATTAAGAGAGTGGGCGAAACTCAAACGTTGCTGAAATGAGTTAGCAGCGTCTTGTTTTAGAAGGGATCATTAAACTCTTTAAATCTTTCTTGGTCACTCAATCGGAATTAAACACAAAATTAAATCTCAGGGGTCGAGATTTCTTTAGGTGTAGGTACAGTAAAATCGAGAAATTTGAATTTTAAAAGACTATTTTAACCTTTGACTTTTCGAGTCTGACTTGACTTTCTGATTTTTGACGTTTTATTGTCTAATAAAAGCAATTACCGCATGACCGGTAAAATTTTCGGAACGTATTTAAATAATAAATTATATTTATTATTACACACCGTGAGTACAAAGTTATTTTAACTTATTTGATTCGAAAACGAAAAAGGATATATATTATTCAATAGTAGATTGTCAAAAATGAACCATACAAATAACGTTTTGACGACTCGGACCTAATGCAAATTTGATGTAAAACGATATTTCAGACAACTTTTTAGTTTTACCCGAGACTTGAAAACAAGCAGAAGAGGGCTAAAACAGCCCCGCAAAGTTTTGAAAACTGCACGCAACGCGTACCGACCTAAAATAATTAAATTGTATTTGGTCATCATAATTTATTTAATAAAAATATTTATTAAATTAATATTCTTGTTAATCGAAAGTGTTGGTTTAAAAAATGGCATTTATTGAAATTAAAAATTCATTTTACGGACTTAGTTATCGGAAAATATACAAAATAAATAATTAAACGTTTTTGATATAATTTTATGAAACATTTACCGAAAATTAGTCAAGTGAGACTCATTTTTATCAGAAAATGATTCGGAAAACAATGGCGAAGGTTTTGTGCGATGAATCGTCCGTTGGGTTCGCACCAAAAAAAGGTTCCGAACCATTGTTATACAACTTTACTACTTTATTTACCTCATTGGTCCACTCAAGTATTATATCAGTCATTCTCAAATTTATATATATATTTCTATCTTTTCTTTTTTTTTCATTTTCCATCTTTATACACACACCCCACTTCACCTCTCTCCCTCCCCTCCCATGTCCGGCCCACGCGCCGGATCACCACCACAGCCACCGGAAAGTTTTCCGGGTGCTTTTCCGGCCAACATCAAAAATCCTCACCACATCTCCCGATCTACTCGATCTACCAACCACACGCGCGCCACTTCCTCCGAAACACCACACCGACACCACCATCATCGTCCATTCATAGGCACCATCTTCACCATCATCATCATCACCATCGCATCATCATCATCATAGCCGCAGCCGGCCACCACCACCAATATCATCACCCACCACGCACCACCACCACAACATACATCGAGGGTGCGTTTGGTGGGGCAGCCACCACTAAGGGTGGGTTTGGTTTCGATATAGACCACAAAGGTCCGTTTGGTTCTCAAATTTGAGCAAGGGTGCGTTTTGGTTTTTATATCAGCCATACGGGTGCGTTTGGCTGTCGTAATTACATCGGGTGGTTTTGGTTCTGACGCTTGCCACCCACGGTTGCAGTTTGTTTTGTTATACCGCACCAAGGGTGCGTTGGGTTTTTTGATATAATATAGTGCGATAGGGTGTGTTGGTGTTGCCTCACAGATTGGGTGCTGTTTGGTAGAAAGGTTATCACAAAAGGGTGTGTTGTTCGACAGCACACGACCCACAAGGGTGAGTGGGGTGTCGGGTCAAACGCCAATCAGCCATTAGGAGGCGTTTGGTTGCGGGTTTAACATCAGCCTCAAGGGGCGGTTGTTTGTTAGTTGGGCCAGCCAAACAGGTGCGTTTGGCTATGTATATTTTACAAGGGGGGCGTTTGGTTTAGGCAGTACACCATTAGAGGAGTGTTTGGTTTTGGGTTGACAAACTGATTTGGGGTGCATTTGGTATAGTTGGAACAGCTAGGAGTGTTTGTACTAGTAGAAAGGCCAATAAGGGTGCGTTGTGTTTTGATGACAGTCGCAAAGGGCGTTTGTTTGGTTTATATCGGCTAATAAAACTTTGAAAGATTTCATTTATATATATTAATATATATATATATTAAAACCGGACTTAAATGGTGGTATGGTTAAACTTATACTTTATTTATTATTTTTGTTTTTGTGCTTATAATAGACTATTAGGGGGTATGTTTGGGTTGCAACATGGATTGATTTAAATTGAGAAAAAATAATTAACTTTTGTTAAAATGGAAACGTCTTATAAACTAATAGATCATGACGAAAAATCTATAAAAATTATTATACGTAGGAATTTTCACTTTAGTTTCTAAACATTTTAGAAATATGATAAAAGAACGAAGTTATACAATTGTAACTTTTGTAAGAGCTTTAAAAACATAGTTTACACATTTTGTAATTTAAAAACGTGAGTTTATTATTATGCACGGACTATTTATACAATTTAAAATTGGTGATTTTGAATGTGCCGGAAATTTATTTTTACAATTTCCTCACATCTTTGTATTAATAACTGCGAAGTATTGTAACCTCCAAATAGTTATTGAATTGTTTTCTTTTGTTATATAATTTCATGGTATGAACGCTGCTTCCCCCCCCCCTCCCCCCCCACCCCTATAACTAAATGAATCAAATATTTTCATTGAGCTCAAAACAAATACAACTGAACAGAGAGAGAATATACAACTAATTTGCAGTTAATATCCTTCTTTAATTTTCAATTATAATAATATAGAAAACCAATCAACCAACTCTCATCCAAACCTTAAAACATAAAATATACACAAATACCATACACAAACTTAAGAAAATCTAATCTTTTATCAACGTATTACGTTGATGTACTCATTCATCGGAAAACCAAGTACATCATCCTAGGCTAGTGGGACTTAGCCGTTAGGATTAGTTGCAACTTCTTGGTCGAGCCATTCCAGATTCCGTTTTGTCTGGCGCTTAATACGCGCATTCCCGCCAATCATTCTACAACATGTTGTGAGATTTCATAGCCCTCTTTCATGTTTTTTACATTTACTTTAAAATCTCGGGGGAGAAAACAATGCTCAATACAACTTGGTTTACATATTCGTTACAATACCTTTTTACATACTATTCTACACACTTGGTTTACATACTTGATTTTGCAATTTATTACAAACTTGGTTTCATACTTTGTCACATACTCATTTGCATACATGTTTACGAAATTGTTTACATACTCATTTCGAATTCAACTACTTGATTTATATCACACTCTTTTCTACTTATGGATTTAAGTACTCAAAGCTATTTACGAATACAATGGTTACTTTTACTTTGGACACAAGTACTTTATGTGAGAATTTCCCTTTTTACGTGGTTTGCCTAAGTTACTCTATTGCCATGAAGTCCCCCTATCATGAACCGTTAATTTCTTGACCGGAGGACCGGTTGAGGGAGCGCGAATGCTGTGAATAGATCTATTGGGAATGAACTCCCCCGTCCGGGTAGATAACAACGCACTACCATGTACACGGACGCATTACATTTGAGGAAACTAGGTGCTAGGCAATGCACCTACCGGGGCACTAACTTATAGCAACGTATACTTAAGGTTTCGGTGTCATGAGCTTAGCGCAACAGTAAATATTATCTATGTGGTACTGTATTTGTTATAGTAGACCCATACATTTTGAAAAATCAACGATCTCACTGTCCATACTACTTATTGAACATTACTAATTTCTGAACACTTTTCATTATATTGCGGTGGAGCAATAAACACTAAACTCTTTTGGTTCTACATTTACTCTTACACTTTTGGCGATTATTATAAGGATTGAAATGGTCATACATACTTTATAAATCTTTGGATTCTCAACATTTATATTTATACTTACAAAACTCTATGAACTCACCAACTTTAATGTTGACACTTTTAAGCATGTTTTTCTCAGGTGAATTAGATGCTTGGATTATTTGATGTGCATTGGAGTCTTTAAATTCAAGTTTTTCATGGTGATGCAATTATGGGACAACTATTATTTTGACTTCAGAAAATCAACGAGATTGTTTTACAAACGACACATTTAGAGGTCGTTCTCTTGTATCTTGTGCTGTTGTATTATGAAGTAATGCCCCCTGACATATTTTCGCTGCGACACATTTTTGGGGGTGTTACATAAATTATATATACTTTATATATAAAGGACTAAAGTTGTAAAAGTTTATAAACCAAGGGTATATATTGCCAATTTTGCAAACATAAAAATATAAAATATAATATTTTTATACAAATTATAAAAATATATATTAATATTATAAGACTCGATCTTATTAAAACCCGACACATTTATCGTTATTAATCAACGATCTACGCATTATAAAACAATTACGTTATATATTTAACGTAATTTATCATCGACTAACTTTTGAAAAAACTTAAAATTTTAACGTATCACATTACTAGGGAGCTTCATGTAAGGAGTTTCATTTGGGTATACGTTTTGACGAGTTTGCTGGATTTACGATTTAAAGTGTCTTGACTACTCAAACGTTTACTACATGACCTCTGAATTATGATGGCCCGAACAGTGATACAATATTTCCATAAATTAATAAATCAAAGTAAGATATACGTTAAACTTTATGAAGTTTTGAAACATAAACTATCACACTAAGATTTGACATATTACCTCAGGTTGCGTGATGAAGCCATTACTTTCACTTGATATACTTTTACCATCAATCAGATTTCCCTATACTGTTAAGGTGAGTTCATAACCTCACTTTTAAATCTTCTATTTCATAAACCCGTGAGGGGGATACATGCTATAAACCATGAATACAAGTGTTTTCTAAATGTATGCTATCCTGATATATTATTGCATCTGTTGTCTAAGTCCCTTTATGCCAAAAGACCCCCACCATCATGGACCATTAATCACTTGCGAGTGAACGTGAATATTGTGAATAGGCCTATTGGGATTGACGAATCCCGTTTGTGTTAGCCGGATAGGTAACCAAACGCACTATATTTGAAACTCATAGGTATATGAAAATTACCTACACGGAGGCCATTATCTTTATATATATCATTATTGATATATACACTAGTCAGTTTGAGTGACATGAACTTAGACGCAATAATACTGTTTTTCATAATAATTGTACTCATTGCAATTATTACACTTATGGGTGTATAACAACGTAACTCACTCTTATGATGACTTGTATTCACACTATTTATTATAAACCTATGAATTTCACTCAACCATTGTGTTGACCTTTTTAGCATGTTTATCTCAGGTAACTGAATATGGCATGAAGTGACACGGACTTGAAGATGGCTAAACTGTTATCATTCAAACTTTATGTTTTAATGTAGATTTTGGGACCTATGTTTGTAAAAACTCTGATGAAATAATGAATGATAACTTATCTTTTAAAAACGTCTCTTTCGAGTCGTTTTCTATGATTATGACTGTTGTACTATGAAATAATACCCCAGATTAGCTTCCGCTGCTATATGTCAAAAATTGGGGTGTTATATAAAAGTTCACCGTTAACTAACCACATTACATAAATCTCTTATCACAATGGGCATTTTAGTATTTTTCTTATCGATTAACAAACATTATTAATAAGGGTAATAAATTGTTACATTACATCATTTATTTCATTCATTTAACATTTCATTTTCGTCCCAATTAAAGTTAAGAAAAGCACGATTAATACATGATATTGTATAATGAGAGCTTGACCAACTCACATTGTTAACCTACGAATGAAAAATTCTAACAAAACTACATAAAATACAACTAAAAAGCTTGTAATGAGATGATGATGGAGTCGTGTGCCTTTTGACGAGCTCAATAACATGTTTTAAAGCCCATTATCACATGAAAGATCAAACAATTAAAGAGAATGCCTCATTGTACTATCTAACGTTTATCGTAGTAATTCATCTCACAATTTAAACAGTAACCCCTTTTTAATATTATTTTATAAAGAGTGAACAGTAACTCTCCCATACTATTAGTTACCACCAAACAAAGTAAAAAAACACACACAACTAATTCATCTCTCTTCTCTCTTTTTTCGGTTCACGCGGTGGTTTCTCAGTGAACAAAAAAACACACATACAAAACTACCGATCGCCTCGCTGTGGCTTTAGTTTGATTTGTGGATGCATGAGTTTAGGTCTAATGGCTTTCACAGATTTTAGTTTTGCATATAAAGGTAACAAATTTTTTAACAATCTTTGTGAATAAAGTTTGTTGATTTAAGGCTAATGACTCAATTACATGTATGTTTTGTAAATATTGTTTTTGGGTTTTGTTATTTGATTGAGTTTGTGTAATGGGTCTTTTTTTTGTAAAGGTGAAGGGAATTTTCCGGCTAGTCTGAGTTTAAGACGGACAAGATTTTAGGCGGTCAAGGCTTTGAATGTTGTCAAGGGTGGAAAAGTATGTTGCTTATTACATCTGCTTATTTTCTTATCGGGTTATTGCTTTTTAGTCTTTATTAGGTTTTGATTAGTACCCATTTGTTCCTTATTCATAAATATTAAGAGTGAAGTTTGAGGGGGTGTTTGGATTATCTTATTTTGCATAATTCTAAGCTTATATGAATTTAGAAAGGCTTACTTTCCATCTTATCAAGTTAGGCTTATGGAATATATTAAGTCCTGACCTCACGTTCATAAGCTGGAAAAAGTGAGCATCTCCAGGATCATATAACCACATGACATAAGCTTACTTTTGGGCGTATGAGCGTATGCGGTTTTTCCAGCTAATACGCCTTAAAAATGGTTTAATGAATACTAAACTTATACAACCAGTTATATAAGAATGTAATGAGCAGTTTATATTTGGTCGTTTAAAAAATACAATCTACGGATTAGGCAGTTTTAATAAGCAACCGAAACCAACTGTTTAAATAAGCAATCCAAACCATCTGCTTATTGCATTTTAGTTCAATTCAGTTTAACGTTTACAGATTGTTTTGACAGGGAGAATATGCGTGGGTCACAACATATTCAGGCTCGATTGTGTAGGGTGAATGGAAGCATATACCTGGATTAGCAGGCCACCACATAACCCAAGAAAGATGAATGTATATCAAAGGTGGAAGAAGAGTCTGATCACGCTGTGAGTACAAACAAAATGGTCATTTATGCACATGAGTTGTTGCTAACTTTTATGCATAGCAATGAATAAAACTCCTTCACCATCTGAATACCTACAATACATTTGCACCTTTGGGGGATGAAATCACAAGGTTTCAAGCTATTAATGCTATTCATTATCTCATATTAAGTATTGTTATCTTGGTGTTCTAATTCTTCTTATGGTTTATTTTTATCAGGGGACGAGAGATTGATATGTCAGACCTTGAGACTTACATCTCAACTACGAACTCAAATTCCGATAAGGCTGCAAAATTAAAAGCTCAAGCAGCTAATAAACCTGAAAGAATACAACTGGTAAATTAATTTCCTTTTTGATACATAGAATGAAGCGTATCTTTGTATAACATCTGCTAGATGTGTCATTTTTGGGCTCATTTGGTTCGTCTTTCATCTATAATGGGTGAAATTAAGCTACATATCTGAGCTTTCTTGATTCATGGGAAAATACACTGCCTGTTCAACATCATTTCCAGCAGTTTTTGATGTTTTCTTTGCTCATGCTTTGCTAAAGGTTTTGTGTGCTTACTTGCCGTCCAAACCCTTTTTTCGCTAAATTACCTTTGATCATTAGGTTATTGTACTTCTATGTCATTTACATGATGTTTGGATGTGCCTTTTAAAAGTGATCATGTATTACTAAAACTGACTAAGTGATGTTCATGTTTGGGTATATAGCTTTTATAACAACTATAATAAGCTGGTGGAAGGAAGTCAAAGAACATTTAAAAATAGGTAGTCTAGGTGTCAAGTGGAGAAAAAAAGAAAAAAATAAGTTGTACTAAAGACCCTGGAAACATTACAGTTAAAACCATGTTTAATATGTCCTTAAGTTTTCTGATGATCACATGGCTATATACTTTTAAAATAGAATTAGGACCCAAGGATATCTGTACGGTTTCAGATCTGTTGTTATTTCCAGTATAAATGTTGAACAGTAAATAATTGTAATTTGCCTTATGTATACTATTTTTTTTGTTAATGCAACAGTATCCAAGTCCAAGTCTTGATATGAATGAGTAAAGAGCACAGGCAAGTGGACTGCAACAATGAGCCGGACAACTAAGACAAATTGCGGTAACGCCAACTCCATTTTGCATTTTGTCTTAGTCTTTAGCTTATTAAAAATGTGACGAATACACTTATAAAAGGTTATGTTCAGTGTTTCGATTAGTTTGTGGTAAAAAAAGGAAAAGAACGCTTAGACTTACTTATGCCTAGAAGCCTGAGGTTACAAGCTTATCTAAACACCTCGGTAGCTTTTTTTGTTATTTCAGCTTATAAGCTCCATAAATTACCTAAAACAAACACTCCTGTATTTTAGGTTAGATTTGAGGTTAATGGGCCAATTTATCCCAAAATATGGAAGTAAGGAGTTTGCTCTATCCAGACCCTGCAAACTGTTACAAACTGATTTTGCGTTACTTGAGGTAGTTCTCAGCTTGTGTTTGACTCTAAACCGAAGTTTTTCATCTGACGGAAGCAGTATCGTGAATCTTCTTTTGCACACAAATTTTAATTGTCACATGAACTTCCGATGTTAATAGTATCTAACAACGCGATTTTTTTAGGGTAGTGAGGTGCAACCAGTTTGCTACAGGCAGATCATCTTTGGCCTCTATGTACTAGGAGTCACTTAAGTTCAATACTGTTGCCATACATGCGGGCAGAATGCGAACCAAGGTCATGAAAACAATTATGCCGGGCGATGGTGCCTGAAGCCAGAAAAATTCTTGGACAGTAAAGGCTCCTAACATTGTGTTTTAAGTGGTATTGGGTAAGAAATTATAATTCTTCTGAATTAGCTTCTGATCAAAATGCATGGACCCGTGTTACCATAAGGTATAATTAGTAGTATTCGTGATCTTTGAGCAGGTATGACTGTTATTAGCACCATGACATCTATAAAAGCAAAAAGCTATTGAATGACTTGAATCTGGCTACTTCATAAACAGTAGCGATTGAGAACAGACGGCGCTTTTGCTGCTTCACCAGCTCATATTTTAAGGGGAATGTTGACATGGCACTCAAGGTATAATCTTTACATTTGATCATGTTTTGACAAGGAGACAAATTCCTCTACATGTAGTTTTTTAATGATATGTCATGGGTAAAATTCATTACTTTGTGGAAGCTGATTTACATGCTGTTAGGAGCTAGAGGGACATGATCATATGAGGACTAAAATTTAAAAATGATCACAAGTAAAGTTTAGAGATTATCACATCACATGAAAAGTTGGTGCTTTATGTTGTGAAAGTATGTCAAATGAAAAGTAGTATGTTTACCTTAAAAAGGTACAGATCATAATTCATTCGTGGGCGTCAATAATGATGATCATTATCAGATAAGTTACAAATACTAAATAACTATAATTGCAAGTCACAAAAGCTATGAATCAAATGAAACTAATGTTCATTTATAATTGTGATTCGAGCTAACAATCCATGATCGAATTCAGGTAATAGGATTCTCCTGAAGGATTTGTCACCTTCCCTGAATAATCCTAGGCAATAGATCAATCATGGCTAAAGTTTCCATCTTCACAAGTTCAATTCTAGGACACATTCTTGAGCTAGCACTAAATGGTACATAAGAATAAGGTGACGCTGATGTCGCATGCTTCTCACAACAAGTCGGATCAAGACGCGGGACATCAAAGACAAGGGAACTCTTGAGTAGGCACCCGCAAAAAGGGAACTCTTTAAAGACAAGCGGGACATCAAAGATGAAGCGTCCCAGAAAAATACGGTATACCAACAACAGACTACTCTACATTTATGTCAGTTTCTAGGATGTTTGGTGCAAGTTCATATGAACTTAATACTGCTACAAAGCAGATTTATTTGAGTGTTATATGCGTGTATTCATATGTATATGGTATCAAGTTTTGACTTTTAGACTCTCTTTTTGGTTTTATGCTTTTATAATTTTCACTTGAACGTGTAATTTTTTTATATCAGAAGAAGAGACCAAATGGTTGCGGCATTATATTGACGAATCAAATTATACTGATCGTGAATGGGTAATTTTATTTTCAAATCATAGCTATTCTGCACACGCTAGATAATTATTAGTTTATATTGATGAAATATTTATGGTTAAACAATAGTTATTTTTGTTTCCGTCAATATTTAGGAATATGCTCCATCATATTATTACCCATTAAAATTGCCCTCTTTTCCGCTGTTTTGACCAATTTGTGTTTCTTATAAGGTACAGGCTTCAGTACAATGAAAGTGTGCATAATGTCACTGTCGTTCCTTTTGTATCGTTGTTGAAGAAGTGGTGCAGCATATTCGAGTTTACTTTCGCAGGTAACGTGTGCTTGGATTTTCTGATTTTCTTGATCAAATGACAACATACGTAAGATAAACGTGCTAATAGTTTTATAATATTTGTCCAAACTGATTGTATTCGTCCAAACTCTTACAATATGTGTCCAAACACGCAGAACTATTGTAGTGCAACTGTACTAAAACGAACCACGATTTCCTTATGGCAGTTTGCAGCGAGAAAGTCCTGTTATTATCCCATTAATCTTTAGTTTACATGCTTTATATTATTACTATGCCATCACGGCTTTTGCCCATGCTTTGGATGCTATACCTATGGCTCTTGCGGAGAATAGTGGTTTGTCACCCATTGAAAGACTATCTGTAATGAACGCTTCTCAAATTAAGGTATCCCCAACAGTAAATTTGATCATTGTTTTACCGATAAATGTTTTCTAGGAACTGATATAAGGAGCCATGAGCCAAAAAAGTTAAGCATGTGCATTAAATCGGGCGAATAAGCTTGACCTTAAATGTATTTGTTGTACAACGACGCTTTTGGAAAAAGGAGTAAACTACATATGTCCTGCATAATCTTTCACATGCCATTTTAAACAGAAGCTGCAAACTACGTGAAAGATATGTGATACGAGAAAGTCCAAAAGGCAAAAGAAGGTTATGGACATACGAAGGGGAAGACGTATTTTGAAATCCGAGGTAAATCGTAGCATTACTGTGCATATAATAATGAACGAATTGATTTGGGCTCGCATTGTTAGGTTTATGCCGAAGTTTTCTGTTTTATTTTAGGAATTGTTAGGTTTTTTGTCACAGTTATGAAATCATTCGATGATGTTGATTTTAGTTAAATTTTTGTATGCTTTTTAACTGATTGAATTAAGTAATGCTAGATAAGTTTGAATGAATCACATCTTAGTAGTTGTTAAATTCGTTAGTTACAGTAAAGTGTTTCGTTAAGCGTTGCCGAACATGTTTTTCACGATTTATAGTTATGTAAAGTTGTGAGCTTATTTGAGTAGTTAGAAATTCATTTCATATATGCTACTTATTAGGATTTATATGTTAAATCAACCGTTACAGATAAGTATGCCGATAAATGTTACGTGAAAATGTTTTAGGAGTTGTTAGGTGTTAATTATACCAGTAGTAGTTGGTAGTTTATTTGAGGAGTCATAAGATCCTGTTATAAACGAATAGTTATTCAATGTATTGTCTTTGAATACTTGATAGCTACCGACGAATAATGTTTGGATGCTGATATGGGGTCAAGCTATTGCTTTTGAATACTTGATAATTGCCAAACTTTGATTATTTATCTTTTTAATTACACCAAACAAAAAGGACTTGCAACAGATTATTAATTATACCAAATTTTATTATTTACCTTTTTAATCTTTTTACGAACGCGATGCTGATACGGGGTCAAGCTATTTCTTTTGAATACTTGACACCTGCCAAACTTTGATTTTTAATTACACTATATATTATGGTTGCAGGCATAGGCCCTTGCAAGTGATCAGATACATAAAAGGACTTTATATTCGGGTTCTGCTATTAACGCAAAAAAGATCAAGCTAACGGCTCAAGAATATGCAGCCTCGAAAAGGAAAGGCGATGAAGCAGGCAAAGCAGCTGATACTAAAGTGTCAACTGCTATGTCTTAAGTGGAAACCATCAAGAGAAAAGAGAGACGGACCATTATGAGACGCATTAAAGATAGCTGAAAGCCTGAAATGGCTAAAGCAGCAAAGCAGACAACAAAAAATGAGCTCAGTAAGTGGAAAAATAGTTGTGTGTAAAGAGACTGATCACAACAGATTTGACTTCGACCAAATCAGAATTCATTTGGTTGTTTCTTATTACCCTTTATTTTAGTGGATAGTAAGGTTAACAAAAGATTGTTCAACAGAAGTGTTTTTAATTTTTAACAGCGCTTTGCGTAATGTTCTTTGTATAATGATGAACTAATAGATGTTTGTAGAAATATATATACACCCAACATGAGCAACGAATTGGAGGCGTACATCTTGAGGCATCATAGCTTCATAAAATTAATATATTTCAGAAGAAGTTGTAATGTTTCATTCAGGCGTTGTCGTAAAATCTTCTCTACTTATATGCGTTTGTGGTGACAAAACACCCCGCATCGGCGCATCAATAAAATATAAAAAAACGTAGGCATCACCAATAAAATAAAGCAAGCTCTATAATGAGAAACACAATGCAACAAACCCGCTGCGCCGCAGCGCGGGTTGCAAAATGCACCGCGGCGAACAGGGACGGAACTTGACAAGTATTATTGCAGGGGCCAAACTATAATGTATTTGTTTTAGGGGGGCCAATTTACATTTTCTTTTAACATTTGTACTAATAATACTTAACACTACAAAGTATAAGGATTAAAAATATACTTGTGACTGAAAATTTTGGGGGAGCCGAAACCCCTCCCAGTCCCCATTAAGTTCCGTCCTTGGCGGCGAAGCACGGGTTCTTAAATCTTGTTAAATACTAATGGCATGCAATGTTTCAATATCTTGTATGACAAAAAAAACGCCAACTTTCGAGCAAATGTTGTAGAGCTCAAACTTATTATGGTGGTATAAATCTAGAAGTGATTCTTTTTCATTCACAAAGTGTTTGTTTCTAAATTATTGTTTCTACTAAAGTTTTTTGCCTACCCTTCAAATCAAGAGTACCCAATCCTGTCTTCCACGAGGTAGGAGGTGAGATGTAGACATTATTACCCTTATCCGAAGGTAAAAACGTTGCTTTGAGACCACCTACAGCCTTTTTGCAAGGAGTGAGGATTGAATCCTCATCCCTGTCTCCAAAGGAGAGGGTTTTCTGTTAGACAATAAAACCCGTAGGTGTAACCTTGTTATGATTTCTTATTGACCACTATTTATAGATTAAAAGGTAGAGTAAACCCTAGTGGACCCGAAGCCCACAAACCGGGCTTGGGCCTATTTATCCACTAATACTCCCTCGCAGTCCGAGCGTCGAAATCGCGAAAACTCGGACTGGAGTAGTAAACTAGACAAGAAAAAAAACATTGACATAATAAAAACATACCTTTAGTCAACTCGTACCAGAACCGTACCAACGGTCGACTTTAGTCGACTGGTACCAACGGTCGGCTAAGTCGACTGGTAACACAACCGTCCAACGGTCGACTTTAAGGACTGATACCAACGGTCAACTTTAGTCAACGGGTAACAAAGTCGTATGAACAATCGACTAACAAACAATAAAACAACTATAACTCTTTTTAAACCATAATAAAACCTTTTATAATTTATTATCCACCATAAAACCAAACATAAAGCATCGATCAATTATCGTATGTTCCGCACTCATCTGTCTCAGGGTTATCTTTGTAGCAAGTCTCCAAAGGGTCCTGTTGATTCTTCTTATCCCTATCGACCTCGTCTCATGACGCCACACATTCGCCACTAGCCGGGTCCTCGACACATGTTTCCTTTGCATTCTCGATGTTAGAATAATCCCTTTAGTTATTGTGGCCTTGACCATTTGAACCCTTAAGTATGCCTAAATGACATACTATACCCCAACTAACAATTGACAGTTATTTGATGAAAATAATCATGACTATATAATCTCTGGGTTGTGGTCTTTTCCCTGTAACTTGTCAATTAACTATTCTCTCAATAAACACCATAACTTTGTGAGAAATCCCTCCATCGGATTATTGACATCACTACCGGAATCGACGAACCCTAATGTTATGGCTTCATCATCAAACCCTAATCATCAGTCGGTTCTATGATCAAGTAAGTTCTCTTTGATGTTATTGTCATGATTACATGAGATTGATCCTGGATATGTTCGATTAATCTAACATGTGGCATCAGAGTGGTTATAAAAATCTCATGCGTATAATTAATTAAATCCTCGATTGAATACGATCCCACTTAACTGCGTTAGAACTATGACAAGTAAAATACGTTGATAAGGCCACGACTTGATTTTGGTATGTGTCAAATTATTGATAAATTGATTTCCGAATATGTTAAAGATGATTTGTGATGTCAAATCAATTTTAAACCAATAAGGCCTTGCCTTCTGACTACTCGTATAATATATCTATGTGTTTGTATCAATCGAGGAGATAAGAACTAAGCAAATCAAAATTACTCGTATTAATTTGCAGTAGTCGTAAATACATTAATTCTGTTGGATTTATTTTGACTTTGCATGAATGGTTAGTATGCATGAGTAATCCTAACAGAAATTTTTTGATTCCATAATTTAATATATGTCAGGAATGTTTTTTTATAACTCTGCTATATTAAATTTGTAACAATAATGGTTAAGCAAATATGTAAGACTTTGATTTGCTAAACTTTTTAAACCTATTCGATGGCAACTTTTATGTTAATCTAAATAATCAAACCAACGAATGGTCATTTAGATTGATATACAAGTTTATTCATGTCATACGGCAAAATTGTTCATGTTACCATTTAATGAACCCAACGGTTATTTGTATGATAACTTGAACAATGAAAAATATATTAGCATAATTAGCATATATGTTGCGTTTCTGCCCAACGGTGATATGTAATGTATGTATGCTTAGTCTAATTAAAGATATCTAATGGTTTAATTCTCAACTAAGCCAACGCAAGGTTGATAATTATGCACAACATCTTATATACCTATAATTTTGGTGTTTCATGATAGGTTTATCCTTATAACTTATATGCTTCCATTTACATATATATCCCATTAATTCCTTTAGTTTTGTCTGAGCATACATTTAATTTTCAATCTATGTCAGCATCTACTTTTCAACATGGAGAGATCAAGTAAAACTTACTCTCGGAGTAATGGATCTCGATCATGCGCTTCGTATCGATCCTCCGCTCACTACTGCTGACAGATCAAAAACGTGCTTATGAACAGTGGGAGCGATCTAACCGTATGTCGCTCATGATCATTAAGAACTCCATATCCGTTGCCATTCGAGGAGCCATTCCTGACTCTGAGAATGCAAAGGAGTACTTAAGCTCCGTAGAGGAACAATTTAAAGGGACTTCAAAAGCCCATGCAAGTACTTTGATCCTTAAAATGTTGACTACTAAGTATGACGGGGTTAGTGGTGTACGTGAGCACATTATGATGATGAGCGATATGGCAAACAAACTGAAAGGCATGGACATGGAAATCAGTGAAGGTTTCTTAGTTCATTTCATTATGACATCTCTCCCTATGCAATTTGGTCCTTTCAAGATCAATTACAATACGCAAAAGGAGAAATGGAAAATGAGCGAACTGATTGCTATGTGTGTGCAAGAGGAAGAACGCCTCAAAGTTGAAAAGCCTGATGTCGTTCATGTTGCTACCACTAACTCCAATAAGAGAAAGGGCTCATGGAAGAGCAAAGGTTCAAGTGGAGATAATTCTACTCCAAATAAAGTCCAGAAAACGGATACAAGTACTAGCTCATTCCAAGGCGGTCCAAAATGCAAGTTTTGCCATAAGAAAGGGCATACTCAAAAGGATTGTCCGAAATTTAAGGAATGGTTAGCAAAGAAAGGTATATTTGAATCTTTTATGATCAATGAATCTTTCAATATTAATGTCCCTATTAATTCATGGTGGATTGACTCTGGATCCATGGTACACATTGCTAATTCTTTACAGGGATTCCGTACAATCCGGAGATTGGAAAGAAACCAACGAACGGTTAAAGTCGGGAATGGAGTTGATTTGAACGTAGAAGCTATTGGGACCCTTTCATTAATATTGGAGGGTGGCTTTTGTTTAAATCTTTATGGAACTCTTTATGTACTGAGCATGACTCGAAACTTAATATATGTATCTAAACTAATTATTAATGACTTTATATTTACGTTTGGATACAATAAAGTATATATTAGTTTAAATTCCCGTGTTGTTGGTAATGATTGTCTTGAGGGAAACCTCTTTAAATTATGTTTAGATAATCATTTTTCGGAATCTTTATTATCATTTAATGTTAATGAGAATGTGAATCAAAATAAGAGAAAACAAGATTCGGAAACCTCATCAAAATTATGGCACCAACGTTTAGGCCATATTTCACGAGACAGAATGACTAGACTTGTGAAAGATGAAGTTCTACCTAATCTTGATTTCTCAGATTTTGAAAAATGTGTAGAATGCATAAAGGGAAAAATGACCAAAGGAAATAAGAAAGGTGCCACACGAAGTACCGGATTATTAGAACTAATCCATACCGACATATGTGGACCTTTTCCTTCGGGCATTGGTGGTCATAAATCATTCATTACCTTCACTGACGATTACTCACGTTACATGTACTTGTTCTTAATTAATGAAAAATCTGAATCACTTGATATGTTTAAAACTTTTAAAGCGGAAGTTGAAAACCAACTTGACCGTAGAATTAAAGTAGTGAGATCGGATAGGGGAGGTGAATATTATGGCAGACATACGGATGTTGGTCAAGCTCCCGGATCTTTCTTTGACTTTTGTAAAGACCATGGGATTATTAACCAATATACCATGCCGGGTACCCCTCAGCAAAATGGTGTAGCTGAGAGGAGAAATCGCACCCTTATGGACATGGTTCGTAGTATGTTAGCAAATTCAAACTTTCCTGAATTTCTTTGGACTGAGGCATTGAAAATGGCTGTCCACATCCTTAACAGAGTTCCCTCTAAATTTGTTCCAAAAACACCATATGAAATTTGGACAGGAAGGAAACCCAGCTTACGATATTTGCGGGTTTGGGGATGTCCAGCTGAAGCTAAGTTATACAATCCTCAATCACGAAAAATGGACTTAAAACCCATTAGTTGCTTTTTCATTGGGTACCCAGAACGATCAAAGGGTTACCGATTTTATTGTCCGTCTCATAGTACCAGAATTGTCAAGACACGTCATGCATAGTTTCTTAAAACTGCTAACAACAGTGGGAGTGGTTCATTTAGAAGAATTGAACTACAAGAGGCTCGGGATGAGACACCTATAATTCATGTGCCCATCCTGATTAGCACGCCACTTGACACCTCGAATGATCACTTAATTGCTCAAGATCATCCAAATAATGTCGAGGAAAATGAACCTAACCCTAAAATTAATGTTGAACCACAAAAAACTCCATAGCCGTTGCGCAGGTCGCAACGAAATAGACAGCCCACAAACTTTGACGATTACTATACCTATTTGAATGAGGCCGATTTTGACTTAGGGAAATGCAATGACCCTGAATCCTTTGAGGATGCCATTACTTGTGACCAATCAGCTCATTGGAGGGAAGCAATGGAAGATGAGCTGAATTCAATGAGCAAAAACAACGTTTGGGAACTTGCTGAATTACCAAAGGGTGCAAAACCCGTTGGATGCAAGTGGGTCTATAAGACCAAACTTGACCCAAATGGAAATGTTGAACGATACAAAGCTCGTTTGGTTGCGAAAGGGTATACTCAGAAGGAGGGCATTGATTATAAAGAAACCTTTTCTCCTGTATCGAGAAAAGATTCCCTAAGAATCGTAATGGCCCTTGTAGCTCACTTTGACTTGGAGTTACATCAAATGGACGTCAAAACGGCATTTCTTAATGGTGATTTACATGAAGATGTGTACATGGCCCAACCACAAGGTTTTAAATCTAAAGGCCAAGAACATCTAGTTTGTAAACTCAAGAAATCTATTTATGGGCTTAAGCAAGCATCTCGTCAATGGTATTTAAAATTTGATGAAGTGATGAAGAAACACAACTTCATCAAGAATCAGGTAGATCAGTGCGTATACCTCAAGATGAGTGGGAGCAATTTTATTATACTTGTGCTTTATGTGGATGATATCCTTTTAGCAAGTAATAATATTGATTTGTTGCATGAGTCAAAACGTTTTCTATCTAGAAACTTTGACATGAAAGATCTTGGTGAGGCTTCGTATGTTATTGGAATTGAAATTCACCGAGATCGAGCCAATGGGAAATTAGGATTATCCCAAAAGGCATATATTGAACGCGTACTCAATAGGTTCAATATGCAACATTGCTCTCCCACAGTCGCTCCCGTAATTAAGGGTGATGTTTTCGGGTCGCATCAATGTCCGAAAACTGAGGCTGAATATGAGGAAATGAAGCGAATTCCTTATGCTTCCGTAGTAGGAAGCTTAACGTATGCTCAAGTTTGTACTCGACCCGATATCGCTTATATATGTGGCATGTTAGGCAGGTTTCAATCTAATCCTGGCCTACTTCACTGGAAAGCTGCTAAGAAAGTATTGCGATATTTACAAGGAACCAAAGAGTACAAACTAACTTATACTAGATCCGACAACCTTGAAGTTATTGGATACTCGGATTCAGACTTTGCGAAATGCAAAGACACTAGTAGATCAACTTTGGGATATATTTTCATGCTGTCAGGTGGGCCTATTTCTTGGAAGAGTCAAAAACAAGTGCTAACAACGACATCAACAATGATGGCTGAATACGTCTCAGTTTATAATGCGACATGCCATGCAATGTTGTTGAGAAATTTGATCACTGGACTCAAAATTATTAACTCCATTTCAAGGCCATTAAAGATTTACTGCGATAATAGCGCAGCCGTGAGCTTCTCGAACAGTAATAGTTCAACTGGAGCTGGTTTATACCTCGATACAAAGTACTTATTCGTACGTGAAAGAGTGGAGGAACAACGTATAAGTATCGAGCACATTAGAACTCATGAAATGCTTGCGGATCCGCTAACTAAAGGTCTACCACCCAAAGTATTTCAAGGCCATGTTGCCAAAATGGGTTTTCGTCAAGACCTTACATAATGTTGTAGTTAGTGCACTATTTCATGATAACGTTTAACTTCAAAACAAGCGCTTTAAGATAATATCCTTCACTATGATGTCTAGTTTGTCTATACTTACTTTAAACTGTGTACACTTATGTTTCATTATAGACAAACGTATTTGTACCACATTATTTCATTGTCATTTTGGCTTAATGAATTCATGTATTTCATATTAGTATCATTAGTATAATGGATGGGGGTCCCGTGTCAAACGCGACATGTGTGGCTGTATCTTTTTGCTTTGGTGCTATTATGGAATTATGATAATTTCTTGTAAACTTGAAACCGGCCAATATAAATTTTCAAGTTTATGTATCTATACAAATGGTCACACGGCCAAGTGGGAGAATGTTAGAATAATCCCTTTAGTTATTGTGGCCTTGACCATTTGAACCCTTAAGTATGCCTAAATGACATATTATACCCCAACTAACAATTGACAGTTATTTGATGGAAATAACTGTCATAACTATATAATCTTTGGGTTGTGGTCTTTTCCCTGTATCTTGTCAATTAACTATTCTCTCAATAAACACCATAACTTTATGAGAAATCCCTCCATCGGATTATTGACATCACTACCGGAATCGAAGAACCCTAATGTTATGGCTTCATCATCAAACCCTAATCATCAGTCGGTTCTATCATCAAGTAAGTTCTCTTTAATGTTATTGTCATGATTACATGAGATTGATCCTGGATATGTTCAATTAATCTAACACTCGATGCTTTCAGCGATCTTTTTAGATAGACCATCGGGTGCAGCCATAACAGGCCTCAAGTACATACGTCCAGGCCTCATGGTGATGGTGTTGTACAACTTTAAGCATGTTAGTTTTAAGATTTTTGGTGAGTCTGATGATGGGTTGGCTATGACTTTTAGGATTGAGAGGCTAGCACTAGATATTCTAGATATTGTTGCCATTGTTTTGGTACAATCATGAATGGTTAGAACAGTAGATGGGAGACACGTTTGTGAATGGACCGAATAGAAACCAAAACTTATGAGTCGGTTGTTAAGGTATTGATAGTGGAACGATATAGAAAAAGATAGGTTAGAAATTTTAGGGTTTGATCTTTGATATCATGTTGACAATGAAACCCGTAGGTGTAATCTTGTTATGATTTATTATTGACCACTATTTATAGATTACAAGTAAACCCTAGTGGACCCGAAGCCCACAAACCGGGCTTGGGTCTATTTATCCACTCATATTTTCTTGTTAGCATATTAGACCATAAGAGGCTCGCGGCCCATTTAGTTTTAGGGTTTAATCCATTTCTTTGTATTATAAATACTATTGTATCCTCCTAGTTTATTTATCAATTTAATAAGACTTTGCATTGTACTTTTGGTTTCTAAATGGTATCGAGAGCAGGGTATATGAAAAGATTATCGGAGTCGTAAGAACCTCCAAGGATACTTCGTTTGGATACATGCGTATTTTTTGGATATGAAACTTTGGAGTGGTCACTTTTGATTTGATGGTGAATTTAAAATTCCCATGAACCCATAAGCAATATTAAGGTACTCAGTTATATTAAATGAATGTGTAGTTTGCTTTTTGACTTTCAGATTTGAGTGGTATTGTTATTGGTTTACAAGGCCTTTGTATTGGTATTAGTTTTGTTATTGTTCGATTCGATTTGGTTTTCTTTGAAATCTGCTTTTGATCACGGTTTACTAAGCCTTTGTATTGGTATTAGTTTTGTTAGTATTTGTATACTTCGGTTTGTTTAAAAGTTTTGTGATTTGAAGTAATAGTTTATTGGTTTGTTAAGATGGAGACTTATAAAAATGATTTAAAGCCGGATTGGTCATTGTTTGAGCAGTTTCATAGATTCTTAGTCATGTAGGAGAAGTTTGAAATATTTTTCGACATGTTGGAGCAATTTAAGGTGTTTATAGACTTTAAGCCTCGTGCTTTGTCAACCTCCGATGATAAACATTTGATATCAGCATTTTCTAAATTGATATTAGATTCAGGCGTCACTCATCACATGTCTCATATTTTATCACAATTTATTTCGATGAATATTTATTCTTCGAAATCAATTGTGGCCGCTAATAGTGATTCTATGCCATTAGCAAGTGTTGGTTCGGTTGATACACCATCTATTTCTTTATCTGATGTTTACTACATACCAAGCCTTGCTATGAATCTTGCTTCTGTTAGTAAGATTTGTGATTCTCGATATGATGTCAAGTTTTCTGTATCTGATTGTTCTATATACGATCGACAAACACATGATGTGGTTGGGACAAGTCACGGGCAAGGAGATCTTTATGTTTTAGATCACTTTAAAGACATTTATGATACCGCATCATCTAGTGTGGATTTGTCTTCTTTTTGATTGAATCGTTCTTCTTCAGCATTTTATTTATGGCATTCTCGGTTGAGTCATGTCTTTGGTTCTCGTTTACAATTTTTAGCATCTGCAGGAGCGCTGAGAAAGCTAGACACTCATGATATTTCTGATTGTAGTGGTTGTAAACTTGCCAAGTTCTCAGCATTATCATTCAATAATTGTATTTTCTCTTCTAATGCTCCGTTTGATATAGTGCATTCTGATGTGTGGGGACCTTCTCATGTGTCCACAAAAGGAGGTTTTATATATTATGTTTCATTTATTGATGACTGCACTCGCTATACTTTGGTTTATCTAAGGAAGCGTAGGTCTGATTTTCTAACAGTTTTCAAAGAATTCAGAGCTCCTTTGAAAACTCAACATTCGACGGTCATAAAATGTTTTCACTGTTATTTGGGGGTGAATACACTTCTAATGATTTTGTTGGTTAACTTAAATTGGATGGGACTATACATCAGACCTCTTGTACAGACACTCCTCAAGAAAATGGTGTTGCTAAAGGAAGCATCGTCATCTTGTTAAGACAGCTACATCTTTTTTGGTGCCCGCAGATGTTTCAAGCGTATCTTGGGAAGAAGCAGTTCTTACAGCCACATATGTGATTAATAGAATCCCAACTACATATAATTCTGGTTTATCTCCGTTTGAGAAATTGTATGGAACTTTGCCTGATTATTCCTCCTTACGTGTCTTCGATTGTACTTGTTTTGTCCTAAAACCACATGTTGAGCGTACTAAATTATCTCTAAAATTCACTTTATGTGTGTTTTTGGGATATGCTATTAGTCAAAAGGGATATCGATGTTATGATCTGGTCGGTCAAAAGTTGTATACATCTCGCCATGTTGACTTTTTATAGCACATTCCATACTATTCTGTTCTCGCTAGTTCACATAATTTGACACAATCTGAACTCATAAAAATTGATCCGTTTGAAGAACCTACACCTATTATATCACCCATAACACCGGGACCAACCTTAGATACACCTCTAAAAACCACCACCATTACCGAAACACCACCAGTTACAGTTTCTGAGGCTACACCAACCGTTACTCAAACCAAAACATTACAATTGTTACTCAACCTCCTCCTACGGCTACCCAATCATCTACTGAAGTTGTTGTTGGTCCTCCTCTAAGTGGTCGACCAAAACGTAATTGTAAGTCTACAAAAAGGGATGATTTTATTTATTCTTGTTACTCTAATTCCTTTAGTTCGTTTATTGCCTTTGTACATCGCCTTCATGAGCCTATGTCGTATAGAGAGGCAGTTTGTGATCCACTTTGGCAGGTTACTATGGCTGAGGAACTTGCTGCATTGCATCAGACTCGGATGTGAGACTTAGTACCATTGCCAGTCGGCAAGTATACTATTAGTTCTAGTTGGGTCTACAAGATTAAAACCAAATCTGACGGGTTCATTGAAAGGTACAAGGCTCGTCTTGTTGCCAAAGGTTATGCTCAGGAGTATGGTATGGATTATGAAGTGACATTTGCTCTAGTTGCAAAAATGACAACAGTAAGAACTTTTATTGCCGTTGCTTCTAGTCGTAAATGGAAAATATCTTAGTTGGATGTCAAAAATGCTTTTTTAAATAGTGATCTGAATGAAGAAGTTTTTATGACACTACCTCCTGGTGTCTCTCATAAACTAGGAGAAGTTTGCAAACTCAGAAAAGCTCTTTATGGTCTCAAACATGCGCCTCGTGCTTGGTATGAGAAATTTGCAATAGTTGTTACCTCTCTTGGTTTTGTCTCTAGCCATCATGATTCTGCATTATTTGTTAAACATTCAAGTGTTGGACGTATAGTTTTGTCGTTATATGTTGATGATATGATTATTACCAAGGATGATTGTGTTGGAATTGAATCATTGAAATTGAAGTTAGTTCATCGTTTTGCTATGGAGAATTTAGGCTTGCCACATTATTTTTTAGGTATTGAGGTTGCATCATCACCAAAAGGATATATTTTATCTCAGTCTAACTATATAGCTGATTTACTTGATCGTGAAAGAATTACATACAAAATGATTGAAGATATTCCTATTGATGCTAAGGCAAAATACACTCCGACAGATGGTGATCCTTTGCCATACCCAAGTTTGTATCAGACTATTGTGGGCAATTTGGTTTATCGTACAGTTACATGTCCATATATTTCTTATGCGGTTTATATTGCCAGTCAGTTTGTTGTTTTTGCTCCCATAACGGTTCATTGGGCTGTTGTTTTGCATATTCTCAGGTATCTTTGGGGTACTCAGTTCTACACACTTTTGTTTCCTTTAGACCTGTGTGCTTATTGTGATTCTGATTGGGCTAGTGATGTTGTTTCACGCAAGTCAACTACTAGCTTTTGTATATTTTTGGGTGATTCCCTTATTTCGTGGAAGAGTAAGAAACAAGATGTTCTTTCTAAATCTTCTACTGAAGCCGAGTACCGTGCCATGACAGTGACTCCTAGTGAGATTGTTTGGTTACGTTGGTTGCTTATCAGCCATTCTACTCTGTTACATTGTGATAATCGTAGTGCTATTCAGATTGCGCGTAACTCGGTGTTTAATGAATGCACCAAGCATATTGAGATAAATTGTCATTTCACTCGTCATCATCTTCAGGCTGGGACTATCTCTCTACCGTTTGTTGTGTCTGCTTTACAGATCGCAGATGTATTTACCAAGCCACACTCCGGATCAGGTTTTCGTTTTCTGACCGACAAACTCCCAATGTTTCTTGCTGCAGGAGTTTGAGGGGAGATGTTAGCACATTAGCCCATTAGAGGCCCGCCGCCCATTTAGTTTTAGGGTTTAATCCCTTTCTTTGTATTATAAATACTATTGTATCCTCCTAGTTTATTTATCAACAATTCAATAAGACTTTGTATGGTAATTTTGGGGGAAGTGATTTGTGCACCATTGTTTTTTAGTCATACACCACTAAATAACACTGGTAATGCACACAGTACAACACCGGTATGCATGATTATTAGTGTATAGCTAAAAAAATGGTGCACAAATCACTTCCCTAATCTTGGTTTCTACGTTTTTTAACTGACATGCAATTTGCATACCCTTCACAACCTATCAATTATCAAAGATTGCAGTTTTTAAAAACGGTATCGGTGTTGCACACAACTAACGAGCTGGTGTTTTATTGAACAACCTTAGCAAAATACATCAGCAGTACATGCGAGTCAAGAACATTCATAAACTGTATTGTATTTACCAAAATAATAGACAATTTAGAGACATGAGGTGAGATAATTAAAGAACAATGTCATATCAAAGAACAAAAGAACACATATTAGCCATCCATTTTTCATCAAATAATAAAAACCCTCACTTTTCATCTCTTTTTAAAAAATTAAATATCTTGCAAACGGTAAATCGTCAAACAACAAAAAACAAAAAATACACCATCGCGACGAGAATTAAATCATCTTTCTATAGAGGGGCACTTTTATATACTTTCGACGAACTTTTTTCGATTTTTTTTCAGTCACGTCTGAAAAAATCACATGTGATTTGTAGCAGAATCACATGTGATTTTTCCAGACGTAACTAAAAAAAATCGATTTCATATACTCTTGACGATTTTTTAGTGTTAAAATTTTTGCGAAGAAAAATTACACGTGATTTGTAAAATCACTGGTGATTTGTTGTTTTAAAAATCACGTGCTATTTCATAAATCGCATGTGATTTCACAAATTCACTTATGATTTTTAAAGTAATAAATCACGTGTTCATAAATTCATAAATCGCATGTGAATTTACAAATTTACGTGTGATTTTTCAAGTAATGAATCACATGTTATTTTTCGAATCACGTGAGATTTTTCGAATCATGTGTGATTTTTTCTGAGCGAAAATTAAAAAAAAAGTTCGTCGAAAGTATATAAAAGTGCCCGTCTATAGAAAGATAATTTAATTATCTTCGCGATGGTATAATTAAATTTGCGTAACGATTAACGGTTTGAAAGATATGTTAATTTTAAAAAATAGGATGAAAGTGAGTTCTTTAATTAAATAAACATAGGATTTAATATAAGCCGTTAGATACAAATAAAATGAATAGATGAGATTGAAGGATTTGTTTTTTAATTGGATATTGTTCTTTATAAATCTTTTGTGTTAAAGACATTTGTTTGCCCATGTTCCCTTATGATCCCTTATGATCCCTTATGATCTTATAATAGATTTGACTTTTAAGTTAAACTTTGACTTTTTGATTCACCAAATTTGCAACTACTAATTTAGTCAATGTGGTTGATTAGTTGTAACCACGTGGCATGCCACATCAGATGTCCGCAAGTAACAAGTTACACGAGAGACGTTGTGAATAACTAAACAAAAGTTTGAGGAAGGTTCTAACAAGTAGGTAACGTAAACTTAAGTAACTAGTTTATTACGAGTAGTTCATTGTATAAAATAGTATAGTACTTAAGTTGAAAAAAGTGGAAAGTAATAGACGAAGGTGAGTACAAAAGTGGCCATACTTCATGTTAAGGGTATACACGTGCATACCCTTTCAACGCCATCCCTAGCGTAAACAATATGTTTTTCTTTATAAATTTATAGTATTATATTAAATGCATACCATTTGTCGTATGAAAACATAATTCACGCCTTTCGTCAAATTTATGCGTATTCGCCACTAGGTACCGAAACTTTGAAATTTGAAATTCAAATTGCAAGAGAGAAGAAGGATGTAATTGAACGTTGTTTATGATGAAGTCACAAAGTAGCTGAATGAATTTAATTAGCTAACAGAGTAGCAGGTACCCTATACAAATATTAAGAGTTCTTCTTTCATATAGACTGTAGAGTAAGTCAGGATCAGTTTTATCAGTTGAATCTTAAATACCTTATTAAACAACCACACAACTACCCACCCACCTCATTTATAAGTTACTTTGGTTAAGCTACAAGCAATGTTTTAAAACCCGGTTTTTTAATTGACCCGGTCGAGTCACCGGTTCACCGGGTCACCAGTTCAACCGGTTGAACCGCCGTGTCAACCCGGTTTTTACGTCAAAAAAAAAAATTACCGATACTTAATATCGACTAACACATTATTGGTTAATAAGATAAGAGAAATATGTATGCATAATAACAAACTAATATATTAATTGTTTTTCCACATCCCAAAGACAGTCATAAAAATTAAATTATTTGAACATTTTACCAACTCAACTCATTTCAACAAGTATCGTACTAAAGAAGGTATCAGTTGATACACTTTTTCATATTTCTCTATTGACTCATTTGTCACTACTCATCACCCCAAACAACTTTTCAGTATTTGCCTTTTCTCATCCCCTTTTCTTTTAAGATCTCATAAAACCAAAGTTTCTCATCCTCATTTTCAACTACTATGACGCATCACGTAACTCTATCGGTCGATTTTCAACCACCATCTATGCCAAGGTTCTGTTACACAACCAACAAGTCCGGTGACATAATCTAATGTTACCATGTTTTCTTTCATTTCCTTTGATAAGTGTTGAACCGGCGGGTTTTCCGGGCAGCGGTTCGACCCGGGTCGATCAAAAACCGGCGGTTCAATCCGGTCCGAGTTTCAGTAGGAACCCGGCTCACAACGGACCGGCCGTCACTCCGGTTCCCGGTTTAACCGGTCGAACCGGTTTTTAAAACATTGGCTACAAGTACCCCCCCCCCCCCCTCTAAAACATCATTCGTATCCCTTCTATGTTTTTTGCGGTTTTTTATTTTTTTTTAATTTTATAATTTTGTTTATATTATAAAACTGTGAAGCGGAAATTGAAGAAAAAATATCAAGTTTAACAAGTCAAAAATATTAAACTGTCAAAAAATACGAATTGACAAAAAACTGTGTTGCACTGTAAACAAAAAGACAAAATAACCAAAAAGTACGAAACATTCATACTTTTTGTGGGCCATGGGTACCAATAGTAGCACCCAATTACTTATAAGACGTAATTATAACATAATGTAGTTATTAGTTACTAATAACGTGAAATTGAATAAGATGTGACATGTAGTTATAAATTACTTATAATATGTAATTGTAACATAATGTATAGACATTGTCATTAGCTAAGACGGCACGGTGTAGCGACATATATATAAAAAAACTTTTTTTCCTTGTGGCATAGCCAAACTCTACTCTTGCTTGTGCTATAGGTATGGCTCGTGTTATCTGGCTTTTCTGTTTAATTTTTTTTTGTTTTTTTTAAGTAAGGTATTTATGGTAGTGTGTTATGAGACCACATATTTTATAACATGTTATAACTAGAGAAATTGTTTTAATTTTAATGTGTTACTGATACGTGTTGAGATGATGTGACAAATAAAATTTATAAGCCACCACTGCAGTCCATCGTGTTGAGATGATGTGACAAATAAAATTTATAAGCCACCACTGCAGTCCATCGTAGATTAACATCACTCCTTGTACTTCCACACATCGCCATCCAACGGTCCACAACATTTCCCCACTCACCCAATCCAACGAACAAAAACTCACACCACGATTATAAAATACACCCACAATGCATTAGTTTTCAATGACTTTTTACTATTTTGAAAAGGTTTTTACCATTGTGTTAAAAGCTTTTTGAAAGGCTTTTTATGAATGACTTACTAAACTAAAAGATATTGCTAAATACTTTTCCCTCTCACACTTTTGTATTTTATTATTTTTATTCATTTATTAGAAAAGCTTTATAAAGAATTTTAAGCATTGGAGTGATGACTTTGAATTGAATTTTAAAGGAATAAAATATAATAAATAAATAGGTAATTAATGCAAAAAGTCTTTTGAAAACTATATCAGTGTGGATGTTCAACATCCCTCATCAACGGCAGCGTGTTCACACCAAGTTGGTATAACTTCATTTTTTATCTTTTTTTCTTGAGCTATATAACTTCATTTTTTCTAATACCAATCAAACCCCAACATAAACATTAGGGATGAGTACGGTACCGGTTCCGTACCGAATTAGTGGTACCAATTTTTTTCTCGAGCATAAATTAGTTGTACCGGTACAGTACCGAACGGGATTCGGATACCGATACCGGTACCGGTACCGGGACCGGGAAATCGGGTTTTTCCTATTTTTTTCGGGAATTTCCCGATTTGGTACCGGTCCTGCACCGAATTAGTGGTCCCGATTTTTTTTCACCTTATTTCGTAGTCCCGGTACCGTACCGTATACCGGGAATCGGAACGGTTCGGTTCCGAAATTCGGGTCGAAATGCTCAAAAATAACAATAATCAACACAGAAAACACATTGCTTCACAGTTTTTTTTGACATCACCAACTGAAAATCATGTATCTGTAAGTAGATGATCTTGTATTTCCTCAATAACCAGCTTCTCAAAGCAAATGCATTGCATTGTACTGTAGCTCCGATGGTGGCGATACTCTCTGTTCCAACATCACTCCAACAGCAACACTAGACTGTAGATTGTTGCAAAGGTCTTCACTTCTTATTTCCAGGATCGAATATTATCAAACAAGCATCATGTGTAATCACCATTCAAGAATACAATAAAAGAAACAAGGAAGATTGGGTTGAACCCTTTATATAAATTTGATATAAAACTGAAAAGGGTTGAGATTATTGTTTACAGAATCCTATCCTATATATAATAGATGAATCGATGCCTCTTGATGAAGGGGTATACCGTTTCAATTAAAGTAAACGACATAACTTTTCTAAACCTATAACTGACATCGTTTCTATCTATTGGGTTTGTTGACCTGCTGGCCCAAACTAGAAAACTTGCAGCCTTTTATTTGACATTCTAACTTAACAAAGATTAATGGATTATAATTTCCAACAGCTGTTGGATTTTATGTATTTGAATCTTCTGAGCGGATAGGTTGTCTATGTGATGCATGAGTGTAAGGAACACCACCTATGGGGAAAAATGGATGAGACAACATTAATTTTCAGCAAAAAACAAATGGAAGAAACGTACTGATGCAATACTCACGATGATGGGTGGTTGTTTGAGATTTGTAAGTGCCAGCACGTGTACTATTGTTGCTTGCATGAGAACATATAGTCATTCAAATTAGTAATATTGGACATGCGTGTTGCAACAGTATAGTGTGTAAATGTATATGTTGTTCTTATGGTTAGATGTAGTCTGATGTTCTTGATTGACCGGAAGCCGCTGACTAGGGCAGGGAACCTCTGGCTACTGGACATGGGTACGCCTCCACATTTATTGATACCAACTCGTATTACTTTTGTTGCGGCCAAATTTTAAATTAGTGTTACTTGCATTGAGATATGTTAGCCTGCGACTATAAATAAATGTTTACACATAATGCAGTTGCAGAGTGTACATACTCAGTGCACATTGAGATGAACATTTGGCATATGCAAAATCCGTAAGTGATACAGTAGAGTTCTCTTGCAGCCCACTTTGATGCCCTTGATTTGGCACCCGTGAAGAAAGAGGCTGAACAATGTCGTTTGCAAGTCGAATGTCTCCTTTGTTAACTGAGAACTGGTCAAACCCATTATGACATAAGTCTGTCTGTTTAGTGTTGTGTTCAATTTCTTAGCAGAGTCGGCCTTGGTATTGGGCCAGGTGGGCGACAGCCCAAGGCAGCAACTTGGAAGGGGGCGTCATTTTTTAAGTCTATGTTATACTTCACTAGGTCCATTTTCAAAAAGCCCATGTAGGTTTTGTATTTTCACATTCACAAACTCACACGTCATAATATAACAGAAAGTTAAGTTTCACAATATAATGGGAACTTTAATATTTACACGTAGGATTTCTTTCAAGCCCATGTAGCCCGTGTTACACCTATGATGTGGGAAGTTTCACTGTTTCAGTTAACGAACTGACAATATAAAAAGAAAGTTTCACAAAATAACCAATTGAGAAAGTCTCACGATCATATAAAAAGAAGGGAAAAAATGTACAAGACTACGAGTATTAGTAATTTGGCATTGTGGGCAATCAAGGCAATATCACTCTCATATTATTCTCTTGAATCTCTTCTATGTAAACTAATCGGGTAATATTATCCCATAATTCATCCTTATTATTAGTAAAAAAAATTGCTATCTTACTATTATATTAGATGATTTATGCTAGAAACTATCATGTTGCGTATTCACAATCGTCGGGTGCCCAAAATACACTACAAAAAAAGGGCTTTAATGACGAAAATTTAGTGACGACATTTTTTTTCCGTCACTATTTAAGCCTTATAGTGACGAGAAAAAACTTGTCATTT
>BQNB010027463.1:9866-57614 GCA_026074375.1 Tanacetum coccineum | reverse complement strand
CTTCCTACTCGTATGAAGGAGGTCCTCGAAAGCACTTGTTATGTGACATGGTGGTTAATTTGGCGCTTCAGAAATCAAAGCTTATTTGGATCTTGTCAGCCTAGAAGAGAGCTTATTTTCGACGACATTGTTCAAATGTCTTTCTTATGGATTTTTAATCGTTGTAAAGATAAGTTTAGTTGGACTACTTGGATACAAAGTCCTATGTTTCTAAACTTGCGATCCTTTCTAGCTTCTTGCTAGTTCTTAATAATACAGCCGTTAAAAAAAAAGCTCTAATGTTTCAAACACCGGAATTACAATATGGATAATCTAATGACCCAGATATATTATAAAGATCGCGGAAAAAACACAAAACAAACTATTACTAAAATCGTTAGAGTAACGAATGCTAGTTTGTCAACAAATAAATCCAAATTGTCGAACATATTAAAGTCTTACGTTTCAAAACCAAAAACTAATAAACAAATATCCTTTTCCACCAAATTCAAAATACAAGCCCACTAACAAAATCAATTGAAACAAATCGATGATCCACTGTGCCGAAATCATCAATCGACTTCAAACCGAATCTAAACAAACCTTATTTTTTCCCCTCTTTTTCTTCATGACTAAAAAAACCAGCTCTAATACCAAACAACTCTTAAAAGTTTTAATCACATTCGTTACAAAATAATCGGATGAAAACTATAATGCACTATTTTATATAACTAATACATTATGATTACAAATTTTATGTTATTTAAATAGCATGTTATATGATATTTAGTAATCTTTAAATTATCTTTGAGCTTAAAATATAGGTTAGAACTAAAAAATCTAAATATAGGTTACAACTTAAAAATCTAGCGTGTTACACTCTTTTCACAATCTATAGTTTTACACTTCTACATACAGTCATACGTTACATTCTTTTATTATTTAAGCGAAAAGTAATTTTGCTATCATTTTAATCGTTCATGATCTAATGTTATAGATTTTTAGTTAACAAAATGTAACTGTTACTCATGAGTTTAATGTATCAACCATAATGTAAATTTTATGATATGACAAATAGAAAGAGCATCTACACTACGTATAATGTAGGAAGGCCTCTCTTTTTCTGTTAATTACCTATAAATTTATCAAATTTAAATAATATATATTTATATGCACGTTGTACAAAGTAATATAACATGTTACAAAACTTGAATTGAATGTTGTCATTCTCATTCCTACTACTAATTTGATCAAAACATGTTCAATAATAATTAAACTTTATACAATTAAAGTAGAAAGATTAATATTAAAATGTTGGTTGTACAAGTGAATTTTTCTATATTGATATATTCGAAAATAGAAACTAAAAATGCAATAAACTGATTTTTTTATTTTCAAAAATATTATTCACAAACTTTTTCCTTTTAAGTAACTTTTTTGAAAGATATAATTTCATATTACCACTCAATTCAAGTATGCGCAAACTACCGTTTTCGTATCGTGATGCACATGTATTTGTCATTTTAATATGAAATATTGGGCAATAAGATTATTTTCTAAAATTCCCGTCATGCATAAAGTCATTATCACGAAAAACATGTAATTGAAAAATATTGCTCGCCAAAATTTTGGATTACCGGGTAACTGACACCGCAATGCACGAGTACCCTTCTGGTATACTATGATAGTTTTACCTCATACTATGATAGTTTAATAAATAGATTTAAGAAACTTGAAAATTTTATATCTTGTTTCAACCATATTGAGAAAATCATTTCATATTCATGTCACACGAAAAAGTTTCTAAAGCTCTTCATAGACTCAACACAACCAATACATGTGTAATTTGAAGTAACTATAAAGTTGTAACATAGTTTTATCACATTGAAAATAAGTTTTATAAAGTTAAAAAGTTTTTGATTTATTGATCGTAGTGACATGAAACACTTAAAAGTTTATAAAACTCGATCATAACGAATGCCGTTAATTAGTATGTGATATGGTAATTTATATAGTTACGCTAAACACATACTAATTTCTTGAGATAACTAAGATATCTATGCTACATATAAAGGGTTTACACCCATTTCACTAATTAAGAAAACTAATTTCTTAAGAAAACTATTTATGGAATCTTGAATCACTAATTAAGACTTTAGGAATGATTCAAAGCATTTGACTTTTGTTTATACAAGAATTAAGATATATCTTAACTACAGATTGAAAGTTGACTATAAAATTAAAATACAAATTACGTTTTATTTGTAGTAAAGCTGATTGAAACTTATTTATAGTGATGTGGTAGTAAAGTTGATAAGTATAGGAATGATTTGTTAAGATTTGAAACCGATAATGCAAATTCTCTGCTAGTCGTGTATTTGTAATTCTTTTTAAATTTAATACACGGACGAAGTAATCGGCTACATAAAGGAAAATTTTTGTTCATGTTCGTTAATTTAGATTTGTAACTTGTTCTGTTCGGTTATGTTAGTTCCATTAATGAGGTTAAACGAAATAAACGGAGCATAAAAATGATCGTTGACGGGACAGAAACGAAACGTTTGAAACGATATAATCGAGCGCTTGAAACGATAATACAAGTTAACAATAAAATTATCATATATTTTTGATGTATGTTAATCAAATGATATAATCGATGCATAAGCGAACAGAAATAATCGGGAGCGTAAAACGTGCGAAATAAACGACAAGATAATCGGACGAACTTAATCTCGAACGAAATAATCGAACGTTCGACGAAGTAATTAAACGGACGAAGCGTGTGTTCTATGTTGTTCATTTAATAGACGGACTGAATTCTTGTTCACGGTTGTCCATTTAATAAATAAGAGCACTTTATCGAACATCTTAACGCACGGTTCACGAATGTTCACTGAACGTACGGTTCGTTTAACTGCCCTAGTAAAATCACAATAGGATGGGACTCGAAAAGAAAGCTACCTCTAAGAATTTCCTACATCTAATGACATCATAAAAGACATGAACCATTACGGTCATACCATGTTGTATAACGATTCGCTTTTTTAATGTTTTTACACATTTTCAAATGTATATAAGGCGTTTTTTAGAATTATAATATTCACATGCACGGACAAGATCCACATGTTTCGTTTTGACAGTGAGCCACTTTGCTACAGTAATGGGCTTGCTCCCATCTGTTTGGGTCCATGCCCGCTTTTAGTGTTTTTTTTAATTTTTTGTTTTTGTTTTTTTTTTACATTGTTTTAGTCTTGCTTCATAAGTAGGAGGCGGGAAAAATGAAATAATCTACATAATTTTAAGTTCCGGCGCATGTATATTATCAATGATAAAAAAAAATTACTCGACGGAATACAAGTCTCGATACCTAATAACTTTAAAAATGTTCGATATGGTCACAAACGTTAAAACACATTATATTAAAAAAAAACATATAGCAAAAAAGAAAACAACACGTTGAACATGAGGCCAACACATAAGCCATATAAAAAATATTAGTTATCTAATATACACATGTCGACAAATAGACTAATATTTGATACAATAATTTGTGGTCCTCATAAAAGTAAAATTAAAACTAGCTCAAAAATTAGCCTTGATAATCTGGCCCAATGAGTAAAAAAATGTATATTACTAGAATATCGGTCCCTTCAAATTTTTTTGTTAAGTTATCTTCATTTATAACGATTTGTTCTTACACAAAATAATCCGGTAAAAATATTTAACAAAAATAACACGTCTTGTTTTTTTTAATTAGTTGTCACACTTTTTTTAATTCATCGACAAAAAAATATATGATATCGAAACCGTCCCAAAAAAGAAAAATAATAGTCGGGAATAAAAATTAACCCGTCCGAAAGCAAAAGAAAAATAAGATTACAAGAAGTCTACAAAAAAAGAAATGATTGTCCGGGAAAAAAAAATTAGCAAAAAAAGAAACCCAACAAAAATAGCCGTGTAAAATATGGGTCAGAGTAAAGTAGAGAGATTTATTGTTGAATATCAAAATTTAGAGTTAAGTGCTCACCTGATTTTATACTATTTAATTAGCTGTTTTGTGATTTGTAATCTTTACTGATCTTTATAAGAAAATTGCCCGTTAAAATAAAGATTGTAACCGCTAAATACCGTGTGTAATACTGTTGGTTTTGTTAGATTAATGTTGTAGTTATTTAGATGGAGGAAAAAATTAGCAATGTAACCAACGCAAAATTTTTTTTTCTCCAGAATTCAGTTACAAAAAGGAAAATAGAATTAAATAATTAGCCCCGTAATAACGCATCGCGCTCAATATCTAAAACGTCTCGAAACGTAAAAAAAAGAACTTTATTCGGAAAAACAATAGCCCATCCCGCAATATGCGCGGGTTCTTTTGTCTTGTTATTTTAAATCATATGTTGCATGCGGAAGGTTCATCAATGCTAGCTCCACAGTCTTGAACCCTGTTAATAACGAATGCTACTAAAAGTTTAGTGCAATTTTATCATCTTATTATTTGTTTTTTGGGACTTATACATTTTTTTGACTATTTCACTACTATGTTCAGGCTGTTATTTTTAAATTACTTGTATATAGAAGCACCGTGCATTTTTATCACGGTATTTGTTTCTGTTTATATGCCAGTTTTTGTTTAAATTAACATAAATTTAATCATGTTTTAGTATGGACATAACATAAGCAAAAATGTGAAAACAACAGAGTTGATTATATATGAGTCATCAAGTGTAAATAAAATAAAATAATTAAATATATGTCATGTGAAAAAGATTAAAAAAAAAATCACATGTTAATAAGGTTAACGAACTTGTCTAATGAAATAAATAAATACTTTATCATTTAAATCTATCAAAACCTTACCCCCCTCCCCTCCTACATCCCCCGCCCGCTCCCCTTCCCGCGCTGCCGTCTTCGTCCCCACACTCCGCCCTCCCCGTCCCCCCCTCCCCGCCGTTCAGAGAGAGAGACGCGACACTCGCCCGTTATTTTTCTAGATTATATTTTTAACCTTGCATTTTTTTGATTTGTATTAATATTATTATCTTATGTTGAGTAAAAATATTATGATTGTTTGGTTTTAAAAATATTTTCTTTTATTAATAATATTTTGTTTATCTTAAGTATTTTAAACGTTCATCTGTTTATAAACAAATAATATATAAGTTTCAAGAAATTCAAAAATCAAAACATTATAAAAGTCAAATAGAGAATAATAAATTTTATGAACGTGAGGGAGAAGTGTTTATTAGACTAGAAGTTGTTTCTTCATTACGTTAATGGCATTCATTTTACGCTACTTTCTGCACGCAGAAGACGCGGACAGCTTGTGAGTTGAGATCAAACATAGATCCAAAATTAACATAGAACCAATGAACAAATTTATGCCATTTATTTTTTGTGCATGTAAAAAATAAAGTTTAACATATAAACCCCCCCCCACCCCCACACTGTTACCAAATCTTTTTTTTAAATCCAAAATAGTCGTGTATAACATCGGGTAAATCGTCAAACGACAAAAAATACCAGCATCGCTATGAGTACTTTTCTTATTCTTTCAGTTAACCACTGTCCACTTCGATATAACTTTCGAAAAACTTTTGCCTTTTTACAGATTCTATCTTTTTTCAATCACCATTCTGTGAAAAAATCACATGGGAATTTGTATCAACAATCACATGTCTGTTTCCATATTGTCTATTCTAAATCATCATGTCATGATGTTGTTTGTTTTTTTCCACGAGGGATATGTATAAATAGTAACAAGAAATATTTCGAATATGATTTGTGTTTTCGATCAAAGTATATAGTTAGTTGCCCATCTATTAGATAGATTTTTGTTATTAATTTTATTCGTTCGCATGGTATGTTTTTGTGATTATGACTAGACGATAAGTTTAATGACAGTTATTTAATTTTTAAAAAATAGTGATGAAAAATGAGTTTTTTTATTTTGTGATATAATTGTTGGCTAGGAATTGGTTCATTTGATATATGATGCTACAATTTGGGTGTTGTTGAAAATTTTGCCTGGATTGTACACATCTTGGTGTAAAAAATAATAGAGTGAGAATGTATTAACCATGTTATAAAATTTTGAATTGCGGTTATTTGATGGCTTAATTCACCGAAAAAGTCGGTATTAAATTAGGATTCGTGTTCTGATTCGATTTAATCACTAGTGAAATCGATTTGGGTTTGACTGAAAAAAAGAAGAACTTCAACATGAATAAATTCTAACAACCAGAGTACCCAGACCGAGGTGAACACCCCTAGTTTGTAAGTGTTGTTTTTATTTGAAAACGGTGACAAGGAATTCGGACCTCTCGATATGATATCTTCTTCGTCTATATGGGCCTTGTTAGTTTCCTTGTGGCGAACTATTTAATTAAAAGGCGCACTTGAAAAGTCCTGGATAGTTTTTAATATTAAATGGCGTCTTTACAAGTTCGTCAAATATATCCGGCTATTTTTCTTAAGGAATTGTTAGCGAACGAGTCGGCACATGAACTGAGGGGCGTCGATTTCTACCTACTACCTCTCATATTTCCTTGGTTTTATTTTTTTTTGTGTCTTTTTTCGATTTATGCCACTTTTATTATCCCCTAAAAGAAATATTTTTGGACTTACTTTGCTATTATTAACTATTTTCGTAGCCATATAAAAGGTTACACTGGTTTATATAGACGACCTATTAGAGTCTTCCACGTGATGAGATATTAAATATAGAAGAGAAATTATTTTACTAAAGCAATGATATCATCAATATAAAGGGGCGAATTTCATTTGACTAAACTACATTAGATTTGTTGAAATATCTCAATTTTAGAATAATTAGTAAGTATGCGGGCTCAGAATGAGATGATAAGAAGGATAATGAGAAACTACGGATCAATTAAAGTGACGCGGAGATTAAGAATAGACATCACTCGAATATCTCAAAATAAACACAACGATCGTAGAAGATAATTTAGTACCACCCTATTAATATCTATTAAATATCTTCTTTGTACGGCTTGGGATTAGGAGAAAGTTAAAGCGTAGTCTCATGAATTATATGCTGAAGGGGTGCTTTCAGTCCGTTAATCGTTAAATTGAACATGTGTTATCCGGGCCTTTATGTTTACGTTGTTTTTTCTTTTCTCGGTTTTTCATTTTTTTGTGGGCCATTCAAATTGTGGTCCTTTTTTTTCACTTCCTTTCTCTTTTATACTTAGTTTCCACCAGGCTCGTTTATAGCAGGAGTAAAACTAATGCGAGAAGAAGACATTACGAAGGTGAGGCAACTATGAGGAATTATGAAAACTCGCCTAATTCCAGAGTAAGCCTCGTTGCAATGCCTCCGGAGAACAATATACTAATCAGAATTATTTCGTACCAAATGCAAATTCGATAAGATAGACGTTAATGCCCGACCTTGAGCCCTGAGACCATTAGTTTTTATCCCCTTTTTTCTATTTAATCAATTATGGTATGGAAGCGAGTATAAATAACGGTGGTGGAATGGTATCAAGTAGGGCAATATATAAAAATACACTGGTATTCTCCTTGAAATGTATTAATATTTTTTAAACAATCATCTCGTCATGTGTGCAAACGCGTGCCATGTAATGCTTAAACTGGGCTAAATTTCCGATCTAATATTAGTATTTCGCTAGTAAGGTAAATTGCTCATATCCCTAAGATTTCTTGAAATAATTAATTGCTAAAGATTAATGATAAGAGAGACTATTCCTTCGGCACCCTTTAAAGCGAATACCGACCTCAAACATTCAATGAGACGGGTTTTTTGGTTGATACAAAATAAATTATTAACATCCTAGTGACAGGAAAAAAACAATAACAGAAATAAAAATAAAAACACAAAGAGAGAAAGTAAAAAACCTAAAAAAACCTATATAATTTGTAGAGCACACACTTATAAAAACAAAACCCCAGCCCTCGCGCAAGTGAGTACCTCGAAGCTATTTATTTTGAGCTTGTTATATATAACCAATATACAATACGTTTATTACATCAATAAAGCTATATGAACAATCTTGGCATTTGACAAACCCTAAGTACCCTCGATGATTTTTTTTCTTGTTCCCAAAACGGTGACCAGGTTTGTCATAACTAGGTGTGTGGGTATCGTAACACCCGGTAATGCGAAAATAGCTCCATTTAAATCGGGAAAACCTTGGGCTAGTGTAGTTACGCGTTACTGCGGCTTTCAGAACATTTTACTATGTTATCTTTGAACACAATTTCACCCGACATCCTTTTCCAAAAATTCAAGTGTTAACTTGGAGGCTCAATTCTGCGGACTCTCATGGTTACATCACATGAAGATTAAAATTAACTGATGATATTATCTTGATAATGCTACATGTGGGCGTAATATAGATGTTATCTCGGCACCGTGATATAAACGACCATAAAATGTTCCTTTGTTATTTAAAGAAGGTATAGTTGCAATGGAATGAGTTAGTCCGGCTTATATTGTGTAGGCAGTTATGACTAAATTCGCCATTAATTACGAATTTTTGGCGCATTATTGGTTTGGATCATTTTTAATGTACACTGTTTTGTCCATTTGCTTTTGTGTAATTCGCTCTATACTAAGCAAAGGGAACATGGAAAGCTTAACGCCTACCCCCTATCTAAATGTTCAAGTCCTATCCCTCAAGTAAAACGATCTGGTATTCAGACGGCTGTGTATAAGATTGTCCGAGATGATAGAAGCGATAAAAGTGAATAGGCCACAGACTCAATAATGTTGATTCTTTTAGCTAAACGGCATATAGGGCGATGAAGACATTGGCGCATATTTCTTCATAGCATACCTTCATTTAAAGACTTAATGGACATTTTATGGGTTTCGTTTTTGGGATTAGTTTACAAGCTAGTGGTTATAGCTATCATTAGAAAATGATGAGTTAGATGTTTTATCTGCATTATTAATCGATGTGTCGCGTGCGGGGTAGGGCGGTCCATGTTTACGATCTGAATGTTTGGAAAAAAGATGTAGGGTGAATTGGGTTCAATGATTCATTAGTAAAAGTCGTGAAACCCCATGAACCTACTAACTGCTCAGCAAGGTTTTTCATTTTCTTATTTGACGATATTCGCATTTCGGTTTTAACTTACCCTACCTACCTTAGTTTGATCCAACCTGTGGTCATAATCGTGTGTTGGAGAAAGAAAGATGAAGAAAAATCCATCGAGGGAACTTGAGGGTTTGTTCGAAAGATTTGGTGTATAAGGCGTTGTAATGGAGTATTAAAAGATATTGTATATTGTATGACCTATAACTAAAGCAAAATTACTTTCGATCGAAGACGTTGTTTGCATGGTGGTCCGTCTGGGGGGTTTTGTTTGTTGTTTGTGGGTCTTAGTTTGGGTTTTGTTATTTTTTAAGTGGTTTGTCTGTACAATTTGTAATTTTTTTTTAAGGGTTATTTTTTTTGTTTTGGTTTTTGTTTTTGTTTTAGATTTAATTGTTTGATGTTCTTGGTTTTGTTGTTGAGGTGATGCAAAACAAAGAATATGAGCCGTTGCGTTCTTGGTGCAGGGGCATCATAATTTTTAATTAGAATCGATTTTAGAAATCGTAATTGATTGAGACTGTGGAGATAATAGTGTGTTACCGTCCGTCCGCGCGTTATGTTTGCAACATGTCAGACTTGTATTTCGTGCGGAGTGTTTTTTTTTTATATGGCTCACTTGTATTGTTTCCACCGTTAATTATACCCGGCCAGAAATATCTGTATTAAGTAAAAAAAAAAAGGGCGGAAAAATTGGAGAGATGACAAGAGGAAGAATTAGATTAAAAATAGTAAGAATTACCTAAAAAAAAAAAAGAAAAAAAATGAAAAATTAAAAAAAAAAAAAAAGAAAAAAAAGTAATGGAAATAAAAGAGTGAGAATCTGAGAAATAGGAGATGAGAGGAAAAAGAATGATGAAAATAGTTGGGAAAAATATGAATAAAAAGAAAAAGAGTAGGATAAAATAAATAACCAACTAAATCTGGTGGCTGGTTGGGGGCTGAAGGGACGGGGTTTGTGTGTTACGGGAGAGCATATATGGGTAATTGATGATTTGTTGTTTTCGAGTTTTGTAAGTTTGTACAGTGTGAATTTGGAAGTAGGAATGTTGGCCGTGTGCATGTTGGGCGAAAGTCGTGATGGCTGGCACTGGGTGGGGTTCATTGTTGTGAGGAGGGGTTTTTTTCTTTATAATTGGGGGCTCTACTTGAGTGTTCCGCATTATTATACTCCTCGCCTAAGAAATCTGGTGAGCTAAGTATAAAAGGGAGGAAGAGGCGAGAGAAAATAATAAGACGCAAATGGGCCCAGCACAAAAGAACTGGAGCAAGAAGAAAACAAAAGAACACTGAATGGGCCCGAACACTGTATTCATCGCATACAGGATGGTGAATGGAAGCTCGAGTGGGATAAACCCTCCAAACGATTATCGTTTAACTTCTAAAATGTGGGACTCTATTAGTGAGGATTTATTGGATATCATATTACGTAGAAGAGTTTTCCGAGTGGGGTTTTGTTTGAGGCGATTGGGGGAGTTTTGTTAACCCGATACTTTTGGTCCGCGTTTATTTTTCCTTATTTTTTTTTGAGCCGGTGTGTAATGTGACATATTGATTTTTTTGTGAAATTTTGGTTACTAGGCTGAGATAGTTTCATGGATATGTGGCCCTGCTTTTTTTTGGTTGCTTGCTTTGTTCTTTATTTTTCGCTTGCACGTGAAAAAGGCATATAGAGGCGCTTGTAACCGATGTTGTAACATTTTATTATTAGCTAGCTAGCGCAGAAGAAGATTGTTTAATACTAGCAAATCCTAAAATAGTTAGGCGGGATTTAATAAGGTACTGGCAAACGAAATAAATAAAGGGGGTGGAATGATAGATGAAAGATGTATTAAAATGAGATAGAATAGTGGAATAGAAGACGGTGCTATTCCGACTCGATCAGTGGAGCTTTGAACAATTAAAGAATAAATAGGCATATTTAGAACTGTGTAAGACGCCATTGTGACTTATTTAAACTATCCTGACTTTTCAACGGGGCGCTCTTTGATTAAATAGTCCAACATTGGAATTACCCAGGGCCCATTAAGACGAAAAGATCGATATCGAGTCGTAATCCTTTCACGTTTTCAAATAAGAAAAACAATCCTTTCCAAACTAGGGGGTGTCTGTCCGTCGGTTTGGGTTCTCGGGTTGTTAGATTTTTTTTGCATGTTGTGGTGATATGTTCTTTTTTTTTTCAGTAAACAAATCGAGTTCATAGGATTAAATCGAATGAGAAACTGTAGTGTTCCTAATTTATTACGATGATTCGGAATGGAAATAACTCAAAAATAAAGCCGCAATTTCAGAATTTATATAGAGACTCAGTTGTAGATGTGATGAATTATGTGTATATTTTTATTTAAACCAAATGTTGTTAGAAACAGCAACAATTTCACTTGAGACCCGAAAATTTTATGTATCATAACCAAATGAACCCAATCCATAGCCAATCTTTTTTTTCACAAAGAATAAAAACTCATTTTTCATACTTTTTTAAAAATTTTAAAATATGTCTCATTAACTACGCAAAACAAAACATACCATTGCGACGAAAATTAAATCATCTTTCTATAGATGGGCACTTCTATATACTTTTGACGAAAAAAATTTCGAATTTTTTTTTAGTAACTCGACTGGGAAAAATAACAAAACGTCACATGTGAGTTTTTAGTGTGAGAAATATGCATCATGTGAATATTGTGATACAGAATCACAATGTGATTTTTTCAGATGTGATTTGTAAAAATAAATAATTGGTAGAAAAAAAAAGTTATTCGAAATAGTGTTATAAGTCTAAGTGGATGTCTCCTGAAAGATAAAAACAACACCTATCTATTGTTAAGTAAAAAATACTGAATCCTAAATCCCTAAATAGACAAAAATATAAAAAAAAAAAATAATTTTATATTTAATATTATGAAATTTATATTAAAAAATCAAATTCAAATAATATAACAAATTAATCTAATATAAATATTATCAAATTTTATGCACAACACCCCCAATTTTACCTCTCATAATGTCATAATTCTTAGTATACAAAATAATTCCATTAAAGCCAAACTAACAATACATAAAATAAAACACACCCTCTTTACGTCAAAATAAAAGAAACTCTAATTTTATATGTAGTTAAATATATAATTTTACTATATAATAATTGTTGTATTATTTAAAATACTTTATAAAAAATGTATTAAAAAAAAAATAATTTGGAAGTATATTTTAAGAGACACAATTCGCAATTATATATTTTTTCCATATTAGAGTTATTATATTGTGATATAAAAATATGAAGAAATTAGTTGCATTAGGGTAAGTTAAAGGAAAGATAGAGAAGAATCAAGATTAAAAGACGAAAGATAAAATTAGCGATTTAGGTAAGGTTTCGATCTAATTTTAAATATAAATGATTTTTTTATTTGTCAGTATGACATGTTGTTACCTCTTATAATGTTGTTTTTAATACTTTTTATGCTGTATTTATTTATTGTTATTTTGATTTCCTTGAGGATTCTTTATTGTCTGGTGTTTACATTTTTTGCTTTAGTTTATGTTCATCTATTGTTAAATTTTGTGTATATGTACAAAAGCTAGCTTATATAATTATCGTGGATAAGACAGGTGGCCTTTATACAATATTTGTAAAATAAGCCCTGAAAAGTAGGAGAGTTTTAGTAGAAAGAATGTTTAATCCTTAAAAAGCAGATATGAGTGAGATAATGTGCACATTAAGTGGTGAGTAGCATTTCTTGGATAACGAGGCGTTTCAAGACGTGGACGTTGCGTGATTGGATCCTTGACTGTGCAACTTATGTTAAAATTACGCAAGCTAAATGAGGACGTTGCGCGTTGCGGGTGGGGTCTAATTTTTTTTCCGAATAATTTTTTTTTACGGTTGTCGAGGGTTTTTTTGGCGATGCGTTATGGAGGGTTGGCTAATTTTCATATTTTCCTTTTTTGGTATGATTCGGGAGAGAAAAAAACTTTGCACGTTGGGACGGGCTTAGTTTTTTTTCCCGAGAATATTCTTCTTTTTTTGGACGGTTTTGTAAAGTTTTTTACGGGAATTTGTTGTGTAAGAAAATCGTTAAATACGTTAAAAGGTGAGCGTCGTTTTAGGGTATATTTTTTTTGACGTTTGATAGCAGATAGAAGATTTTATGGCTAATTTTTTGGGGTTTTTTTTTTATTTAGGCTAATTTTTTCCCGGATATTTTCTTTTTTTGTACGATTCGGGAAATTTTTTTTTGTGTTGTGTTTTCGGAGGGTTAATTGTTTTTCCCGAAATATTTTCTTTTTTTGGGACGGTTCGATATCTTTTTGATTTTGTCGTATGAATGTAAAACAAAGTTGTGAACAATTTAAAAAACTATGACGTGGTTATTTTTTTGATAATATTGTAACTTCATATTTAGGTCTAATGACAAATTGTAATATTAATACAAATTATGAGTAACCCCCCCCCCCCCCCCCCCCCCCCCCCCCCCCCCTTTTACTTTAATGAAGTATTATTTTTAACTTTGTGCCAGATTTCATGCTAACATTTTGCGCTGAGTTTTTTTGTAACATTGTTGAGCGGTGTGGCTAACATGTATATATTGATGTCGAATATTAGTGCTTTTGTATCTTGATGTTTTTAGTTAGTTGTGTCGGACAATGTTAGTATATAGTAATATAATTTTTTTTTATATGGCTTATGTTAGTTGGCTTTGGTTTAAAAGTAGTTGTTGTTTTTTTTTGCTGATTATGGTTTTTTTTTTGTAGAATATATGGGCTTGTAAGTTGTGACCATATCGATCATTTTAGCGAATATTAGGTACTCGAAGATGTTTCCGCGAGTATTTTATTATAGAATAAATCTGGAAGCGTTGTAGGGGTTGAATATTTTTTGCAGCCCTGGCCTACTACTTCCTATGTGCGATACAAATTAAGAAAATAGAAATAGTGAAAACAAAAGAAACAAAAATAATTAAAAAAAACTACTAGTGAAAGAAGGGCTGGCCCTCATAATGGGTGAGCCCGTTACTGTAGCTAGAAGTGGATCACTGTTACAAATGCGTTCTGTGGATTTGTCGTGAATGTGTATATTAGGTTAATCTAAAAAAAGCTTATTACATTTTGGATTATTGTGTAAATTATACATTATTTGATAGATGACGATTTTCTTTGTGATCAGTAGGCCACTGTGTTGTGTGATTGATGGGTGTGGGGCCGATTAGTTGAGGTTGGTGTGGGCCAGATTGGTGTGCCGATGCAAAACTCCCGATTTTGTGGGGTCGTTGGGCGACTTCAGTCGTGAATATGAAACTGGAGAAATGGGGTATGGAATAAGCTTTCTTCGCGAAGTTGAATGGGTCGCAAATCTTATTGTTGGATTGTTAGTTGAACGGAGGATGTTTGTAAACCGTATAAACCGTGTACCACTGATTCTAGATGAACTATTGCTGTTGTAGGACCGTGCGCGATGGTGGTAAGTTGTGTTCTTGATTGTTATGTGTGCGTCTTTTGATTCTAGTAATAACATGGATGACGAACCGTGTAAACTATCAGTTTTTCTTGTATCGATAGTTTTAAATGAATACGAACAGTGAGCGTATGAGTCACACGATTCGCCGTTTTTCAGTAGCGAGATTCATTGAACAGATATTCGTTTAGATTTTTCGTTTCGTTTATTGTTCAGTACGTTTACGTTCGTTTATTTCGCTCGTTTTCGACATTCTTGTGATCGCGGTATGATGGTCGTTCTGATTCTTGATAGTGATAGGTTTACTGCTGGAGTTTTTGCTTTTGATTATAACATATCAAATAGTGTGTGAATTTTTTGTGTGGTGATTGTAGACTGTGTAAGTATAGGTCGTTGTATGACAATTAGTAGGAAATTATATCGTTTTTAGGTTTGTTTTATGGTCCGTTTTACGTTGTGTGAAATTTTTTTGAATCGTTACCGTTATTATGTTTATGAATTAGATATGGTTAATGTCATTTGTAAATGAGTAGCGATACATGTCAAACCGATATACTCTAGTATAATGACCACTAAGTCTCCTAAAATCTAATATGAAACGAACATGAACAAAAATTTCTTTCGTCCGATTACGCCGTCCACGTGTTCCGTTTATTTGATCCGGCAAATTTAATTGCCGCGGTCGAACACTAATACACACCTCGTCCGTTGTCCGTCCAGGTTCAGTTTAACCAGCCCTAGATGTTACCCCAACACAGAAATGAAGGATCTTCCACTGGTATTATCGTTTTCTTCTTGGTATAAGCTTAATGTCTCTCCATCGTTTAAAAGAAGTGGGTTCAAAATTAGTTAATATGATATTGTACTTTAAATCCATAAAATATATAATAAGCATTTTATAATGTGGGAACTCATTAAAAATTAAGATAAGGAGGTTTGCATTCTTGACCCACCATCTATTTTAAGAAACTACATTCATAAAGTGACATGTTGTGTCACCTTTTGATTAAGGAATTCCACCTCATCCTATTCTCAAATTGAAAATATCTTTTTATCAATTTAATTTTATTAGTGAATCTATGTTTCAGGTCATGTATTGAGTTTATAAAATTTTTATGTTCTTTCATTTCAACAGGTATCCTATTTTGAGTATAGTTTTATGAATTTTTTGTTTTTTTTTTCGTTTTTTAGGCGGGGTTTATTTTGGTAGTTTGTGTGGAGTGTGTAGTTGTGTTTTTACAAGAATCTTGTGAAACCTTAATTAAAATATGACTTGTACGGTTTAATTTTTTTAAAACTATCATAGAATTTTAGCGAGAGAGACGGAGAAGGAGAGTGTTGTCTTTTTACATTGCGAGCTGATGATGTTATATTGGTTTGCTGTGGGGAAAGCTACGGGAAACTCTAACGACACATACAACGAAACTATACATTCAAGAGTGTGTTGTGAAATGGAGAAATTACTAAAGGGGTTAGAAAAATTGCGTATTAAAAAGTTTGTGTTTGTTAAATATTTGATGTGTGCCGCTCGTCTATGGCTGTGACGGGGTAACCAACTAGATTATTTAAATGTGTGATACTCCCTCCTTGTCCCTAAATAAGGATGCTTCCCAACTGATTAGACTTTCGAAGTCAATAATCTTCTCTAAAACTTTGACGCCTTAAATCATTTTGTTTGTGTTTTATAATATTTGATGTTGTGAAGATGGTATAATAAAATAATACTATAAATGAAAATTCAGTTCAAATATAATGTTTCATTCGCATGCAGATAGTTTTTTGCATCATAGTGAAATTTACTATAAGCGACAGAAGCAGAAAGATTAAAATTTAAGGTCAAAGTTAAAAAGTGTGTGATTTGACCTTCGGAAAGTCAATGTAAGGTGGACAAAAGATTTTGAGACGCTGAAGGTGATGGTAGAAAATGTGTGTTGTTAGGTTTGAAGTATTAAACATGAAAAAGGGAGATTGGCCTTCCTACATTATTGTTCGAAGTGTAGATGTACAATTCTTCTATTTGTCATATCATAAAAATTTAATTATGGTTCGATATTGATACATTTAACTCATGAGTAACAGTTACCCATTTTGTTAACTAAATATCTATTACCATTTAGATTCATGAACGATTAAAAATGGATAGCAAAAAATAAATTACTTTTCGCTTAAAAATTTATAAAAGAATGTAACGTATGACTGTACTGTGAGTCTTAGAAGTGTTTTTTAAGATACTATAGTGATATGGAATGGAAAGTAGAGTGTAAACTCGCGCGAGATTTTTTAAGGTATGTAAACTATATTTTAGTATTTTTTAGTTTGTCTTGTCTTAACCCTTGTATTTTAATGAGATACTCTAGAAGTTATGAGTGTTAAGAAGATTACTAAAATTTCATATAACTTGCTATGGAGATATAAACATATCAATTTTGTTGAATTCATAATGTATTAGTTATATAAAATAGTGCATTATAGTTTTCATCCGATTATTTTGTAACGAATGTGATTAAAACTTTTAAGAAGGTTGTTTGGTTCATTGAGAGGTCGGTATTGGTTTGTGAGATCATTATTGTGTGGAATAAAATGAAAGAAAGAGTGAGGGAAAAAAAATATTTTATGTGTTTGTTTTGTGAGTAAAATGTTTCAGGTGTGGGTGCGTACAGTGCAGTTATGTTTGATTTTGCGGCAAGTAGAGTGGTTCATGCAGATTGGTTGTGCTTTGTGGTTTGTGGGTGTGTGCGGCACGGGGTGGTGGAGTGTAGGGGTGGTCGCTTTTGGTCGTTGGGGTTGTGGTTAGGGGGGTGGCGGGGGTTAAGAGTAGTAGAGGGTGGTGGGGAGTACATCTGTGTGGCTTTTATAAATCTTGGCCACGTTTACCCTATGGTGCTGTGTTGCCGGGGCGCTCGTCTCCCACCGGGGCGGTCACCTTTGGCGGGGTGGGGATCTAACGAGCTGTCACTTACACAAGCCTATTTAATCTCAATCGTTCCTAATTCTTTGTCGAGCGTCCCATTCGATGCATAAGTGAAGGAGATGCATGTGGTGGAGTTTGGTTGGGTGATGTTTGTTCTCGGTTCTCTCTGCAGATATTTTTTTAGATTGTCGATTACAATTTGTATTATGCGGATCGACAGGACGCGTATTCGGTGGGTAAAAAAGGTTAAGACGATTGGATTGTGGTAATTTTGGAAAACTATGCGATTATGTTTTTTATGAGGGGTTTCTGTTTTTTTGGTTGTTAGAGAAAGTTCTTTGGTGGGTGTTATATTGTTGTTGGGAGTTGTAGTTTCTGTCGTAGTCTAGATTTAAGATTGTTGGTAATCGAAGACCCTTCAATTCCATATATTGGGTGGAATTGGATGGATTTGTGGGCAGTGATTGGTATCAAGGAGGGGAAACTGTTACAATCAAAATAAGTGAGGATGATTTGATAAGCATAACGACTTCTATTTTATGTACCAATTTCGGAATCATTCTTGCGGCCAAAAGATTTGTTTCACACATGTAGCTAGGTATGGTCACGTTCGTCGTATTCTTTCATTCCAGTGAAGAAGTCTAAAGGAGGGAAGAGATTTGGTTTCGTCAGATTTATTCAAGTTTTGTTTTTAGTTGTGAGGATAGGTGTTGATGTGCAATTTATGCACTATTATGGAGTGGCGGATATATATGTCTTGATAGAGCTAACAATTTGCAACGCTTCGATAGACCTAAGGGGATGGGTAGGAGTAATAAATGTATCGAGGAAGGGAGATTAGGGCCCCTGGTTGTTGTGAAGGGGAGATGGGGAGGAGATGGTTTTTTTGCTGCGAGACAATTCTTTGTATGCAGGAGAGAATTGGTCGTTCGTTTTGCTGTTCGGCGTCTTGAACTCTTAGTCGACCTAGTGACCCTGATTCAATAATGTGACAGGTATAGGGTCCCCATAATGCCAGGAGGATCACCAGGCTTCGTACTTGCTTCAGAGTAAGGAGTGGGGTTGTGATTGATCTGCAGTGTGTGGATGGGGTGATTTTGAGATTTGCCGTATGTCATTGATGGGTTAAGTGACAAGCTGGTGGAATCAATAGAAATGTTGGCTATATTTATATAATGAGAGTTTTCCTAGGTGGAAGCTGGACTTACTTTGGTGATTGGTGGGTGAGTTGATTTGAGCTTGGATAATTGAGGAAATGAAGAATATTTGATGTGTGACTGCATAGTCAGGAAGTGAGGTTTGGGGAATGTAGTAATTATTGGTCGATTGTTATGCCAGGTACGCTTGCTTTTGGTTTTGTAAGTAAGGAACGGGCGGTTCGTTTGGATGATTGGAAGAGTTCCGCGAGCAACGCTTTTAGGTCAGGAGGAATAAATCAGTAGGGATTGGGAAGAGAGAATGGGGTTTGATTCAGGATATCCGAAGCTTCATACATGGGAGTCTCGTTTGTTGTCAATGCATCTGTGGTTTGCTTTACTAAAAATCATCCGGTGTATATTCCTTGGAACAATTCAAGATGTTATGAAAGGTAAAGAGTGTGTCGAGGGTATTCGAAGCGTGTTGAGAGACTTTTCCACATGGAGGTTCCAATGTTCTTTTCGGGAATAATGAAAATATTGCTAGCATCCGATTTAAGAGCATACAAAAACCAGAATGTGTTAACCAGTATGCATGATGAGAATGTATTAAAGTTTGAAGTGAGATTGAGCATGATGTATGAGTTGTGATGTAGAAGGGTGTTTATGAAACGATTTTGGTGAATAAGTCTCGGCCCGTCTATTTTAGTGCTTCTTCGTGAAAACTGAATACAGGGGTTAAGAAATTTATGCAGATCCGTTTTCGGTTTGTATGAGTTATTGTACATACATAAGAAGGTTCGGGGGTTGTATGGATTATGCTGAATATTGTCCGTCCCCCGATCGCATCACCTGTGGTTTCACATTTGACGGGTGAGCTTATAGACGATAATCGTTATTATAGGAGAGGATTTGTTTTGGTATGATGGTGCTAGTAGTGTTACGTTGAGGAGGGGGAAATGTCTCTCCATCTTGAATGCTAGGTTAATGTGTTATTCATATGTGATTCCGGAAACCTCAAGTTAGCCGGGGGGGGATACTTAGATGTTCTATTCATGCCCGGTCCTCCGGTTTCAGAATGGAGGAGGATTCTATTTTAGTATGTGTTGGAAGATTTATGTAATTCGTTTTTGTTTTGATGGTCATTCGATGGGATGGTTATTTGAGGAGTTTTTGAAAGGAGTGTAGTGGAATGACGAATTAGAATAGGTTAATTGGTGACTCTCAAGGAGGTAATTATTTCAATATGGTTTTTTTAAATACTGAATGTATGCTGGTATGGATAATAATATGATCAAATGGTGTCTTGACAGGTGAAACAAATGGTGTCAGGAGAAGATGATTTCAGGTGTAAAGAAACTTCCTTAGATCTCAATTCTCATAAGGGAGAATAACGTAAAGAGTAGGAAAGAGAATTGTTATTTCATATTAATGGATGTTAGAAATAGTGATTGTGGGGGAAACTCGATTATATTATGTATGTAGTGTGATTTCTATTGGAAAGGTCAAGATGTGGATGTGGTAGTCTTTTGGTTGGTTTGGAGAGTGAGATTGAGATTCAGTTTTTATGAGAAAAGAGTAGAAGTGTTACTTGGTGAGTATTCCGATGAATTTTATTAGTTTGTGATTTATGTGGGGGAACTTAGAGATCTTGAATAGTTATCATTAAGTTTCTTTTCATTTTTATTGTGTGATATGCGCCTACAATCAGTTAAAGCTTGAAAGACTTCTATGGGATTATATATCCTCTCTTTATTAACAGTTGGAGTGAAAGTGAATGCGATTAGTCTAGTTGGGCTCGATTTTAACGAGAATGTGAGATGCATTCGATGAAAGGTATGGCTCTTCTTTCTATTTTCGCTTGGGTATGTTGCTCGGAGAAGGTTTATGAGTTTATCAAGTCATTGGGCTTGTGATATTTAATCTGGAAGTGGGGTCAAATATAAGTTTATGCATTGGTGTAATCCAGCGGGATTCCAAGATGAGCAAAGAGTTTTATGTTTTAGACCGGGTTTTCCTAGTCACCGAGGGTTATTGATGTGGCTAGAGTTTTCCGTCTGTTGAAGGGTGTGATTTGAGTGTCTTGTATAGGACATTCTTTCGGATCTATCGTCCCATATTTTTTACACGAGAGCTGTTCATGATTTTTGGAGCGAGAACTCCCATTTTCGGTATTATTCCTCGTGGTTGTCGTTTGTGACAGGCTTTAGATGTACATGTCGTGGAGAAAAAGGCGTGGCGTGGGGGGATCTTTTGCAAGGTATACAAGCATGTTTTCTATCGCGATGGTTCGATTTCAAGAAAAATGGTGAGAAAAGTGTCTCCTTGAAAGAATGACCTAAGAAATCTTTTAGTTTGAAAAGACTGGTGTTGTAAGATGAGGGTAGAAAAGCAGAACAATTTTGGGAAGCAGGAACTCTTTTTGTTAAAGAGTTGTAGGCGGAGCATTAGGATAGAATTAGTATGGATAAGAGGATAGGTTTAATTGTATGTGTGAATGGTTTGAGCTTCTTTTAGAATAGGTGGAGCTGTCTAGACAACTTCGCATGATGCATGATAATATGAATTTCACGGTGATTCTGATGCTTCGGCAGAACATCTAAATATATGTGGCTATTGAAGGAGACGAGAACGTCAAGATTCTTTCATATGGTGAATTCATTAACTAATGAATAGTAGAGGGTTCGCCATATTAGGCTATTCGGGGTGTGTTGTGGATAGATGGGGAATTGGGTTTTGTTGGATGACACGGACCGAAGCTTGGTTATCAGTGTAGATGATCGCAATTTTCATAAGATGTCGCAATGTTCCAGAAACTAGATTTTGTTGGGATGCGATCCAACACATCTCGAGTTTTTATGTGTAATGATTAATTTGTCTATGTTTGAATATAATCGCTTGTAGTTGTGACAGGTGTGAGGAGGTTATGGCATTGGATAACATGGTGGTCATATGTAGGCGAGTGCAGAGTGTAAATGTCGTAGTGTGCAGTTTGGCAGTTGTGACTTGTGTGATGTGTGGAAACGAGATATATTCGAGCCAGGGAATCGCGGAAAAGGGTTTTCATTTTTGATGGTTTTTTTCGGTAAGTAGAGCTGGGGTTGGGACTTTCAATGTGGGTCGTGGGATTTTCTGTTGTGTGTTGCACGGAGTGGTAATCATTTTGTTTTGAATCTAAAAGGTAACTTTTTACGCATTGGGGGCATGGTGGACTAAGTTTCGAGCATTATCCATTGCTTTAATTCCCGCCGAGTGATTGAGAATGCCTAATGTGTGTGTGGTAGTCAGGACTATATAGATCGGATTAGGTGTGGAGAGGGTGTGTGTGTAAAGAAGGTCGTCGCGGGAAGATCCTTGCTGGTGTTCGGGTATTGGCGCTGAGCATGGTAGTCAGTATTTGTGTAATCCGATCGCAATCTGCAGTAGATATCGTTAGGTGTTTTAATATTGACAAATATTGGGCCCAATAAGATTTTATTTTATATAAATTTTCCCGTCATGGCATACATGTCATTATCACGTCGAAAATTAATGTAATTGAGAGCAATGTGGAAATTGCTCGGCCAGTTGAAATTGGAGATGAATTGAATTACCAGGTAAATCGAGGACAGAGTTGAAGTGCGTTGGATGAATGAGTAGTTCCCTTCTGGTATGTTTAGTGCTATTGATAGTTTATTGTTAAAATGAGAGTTTAAGGAAAGCTGGGTCGAAATCAATTGTGTTGATATTGCATTTGTTGTTGCTTCGAAATCTCATATTGAGAAAATCATTGTGAATCTATTCATATGTGGCATCATCGTAAGATCCATAGGGGATATTCTGAAAGAGTGCGTTGGAATATAGTAACTCAACTACCTAACCAGTTATACATGTGTATATTTGAAAGTTAGAACTATAAAGGTTTGTAGCATTAGGTTATTATTATGCAACTAGTGAAAATTAATAAGGTTGTTTTATATAAGTTAAAAAGTTTTTTGATTGTTTTGGTCGTGTAGTTGTAGAACATGATTGAACACTTTGTACTAGTATAGGTGTTTTATAAAACTCGATCATTTAAACGAATTGCCGTAATTTAGGATGTGATGATGGTTAATTTATGTATTAGTTGTACGCGCGTAAAACATATACTGTATTTCTTTGAGTATACTAAAGATATCTATGCTACATTATAAAAGGGTTTACACCCTATTTCACTAATTAAGAAAAACTAGATTTCTTAAAGAAAACTGTATTTATTGGAATCTTGAATCATCTAATTTAAGGACTTTAGGAATGATTAAAAGCATTTGACTTTTGTTTTATGTACAAGAATTAAGATTAGTATCCTTAACTCACGATTGTTGACTTATGGCTTTCGTATACTGACATAAAGACTCTTTATATGTGCTCACGAATTAAGAGAAGATTTATATTCTTAACTTACAGATTGAAAGTTGACTATAAAATTAAAAGTACAAGAATACGTTTTTCTTTTGTAGGTGATAAAAGCTGGGAATATTGGAAAACGTGTATTTAATAGTGATTTTGAATAAGTGAGTTAATAGTTGGAGATAGTATTAGAGAGAATGTGGTTTTTGTTAAGTAGATTGAAACCGATAATGCAGATTTGCTGCTGACTTTGTCTGTGTTTTTAAATTCTTTTTTATAATTTGAATGCGTTTCCGCAAACATATCGCTATTATATGAGAACGACCGCTAGCCAATCCTTCGATTTTCTATTGCTCAAATTGTGCGTTAGGTCTGTCAATGTAAACTTTTGCTGGATTAGCTTGATGCAATTCTTAAACCGTTTGTTTTGGTAAAAGTTTTGCTGTGTCAATGGCGTTCAGAACATATAAATTTCAGTAAACATTAGGTCTTATGTTCTCTTGTTGGATTAGATTCTCTATTGCTCCATGGAATTGGTTATGAATGCTACGAAGGTCTATGAGGAAGAACCAAGAACTAGAAGTGTTGGAAAACGGAGTGAATTACTTGTTGAGCGGATGCTTAAGGTGTGTGGGGACACATGGGCGCGCACATAGTAGGAGTAGTGAAAAATATTGAACTTGTGAGCAATAGGGCCTTAAGTCGGGTGGTCGCCTTTCTCCAGATGATTGACAAGGTTCATGAGGAAACCAAGAACTAGAAGTGGCAAAACGGGCGGGCATGGGCACCGGCAAAAAACGGGCACGGGCTTAAACGGGCATGGGCGAAAATGGGCAGCGTCAAAACGGACAAGGTTCAAATCGGGCAAATTAAAATTCGGATCAATTTTTGCATTTTCGTCTGTTTTTTTACGTGTTCGTCCGTTTATTTTCGTTTTCGTCTGTTTTTTTACATTTTCGTTCGTTTTTTTTACGTTTTCGTCCTTTTTACGCGTTCGTCCGTTTATTTTTGTTTTCTTCTGTTTTTTTACGTTTTCTTCGATTTTTTTACGGTTCGTCCGTTTTTTAGGTGTTCGTCCGTTTATTTTCGTTTTCGTCTGTTTTTTTTACGTTTTCGTCCGTTTTTTACGTTTCCGTCCGTTTTCTAACGTTTTCGTCCGTTTTTAACGTTTTCGTCCGTTTTTAACATTTTCGTCCGTTTTTTATGTTTCGGTCAGTTTTTTACGTTTTCGTCCGTTTTTTACGTTTTCGTTTGTTTTTTTTCATTTTCGACCGTTTTTTTTACGTTTTCGTCCGTTTTTTTACGTTTGCGTCCGTTTTTTTGCTTTCGTCCGTTTTTTACGTTTCCGTCCGTTTTTTACGTATTCATACATTTTGTCCGTATTTTTACGCTTTGTCCGTTTTTTACATTTTCGTACATTTTTTAGGTTTTCGTCCGTTTTTAACGTTTTCGTTCATTTTTTTACGTTTTGTCTGGGTTTTTACGTAGTCGTCCGTTTTTTTACGTTTTCATACTTTTATGCCTGTTTTTTTATGTTTTTATCCGTTATTTACGTTTTCGTAGGTTTTTGTCCTTGTTTTCGTACATTTTGTATTTGAAAACGTAAAAAACGGACGAAAACGTAAAAAAATGGACGAAATAATAAAAAAAATGCGAAAACGTAAAAAACGGTCGAAAACATTAAAAACGGACGAAAACGTAAAACAAACGGACAAGAACATAATTAAACAGACAAAAAAGTAAAAAAAACAGACAAAAACATAAAAAAAGACGAAAACGTAACGAAACGGTCGAAAAAGTAAAAAACTCACAAAACGTATTGTTGGGACTTAAAGACTTCAAGATGATTCTTAGAGTTACTGCTGCTCAGGTATACATTAGTGCTGTCAAGCATAACTTAGTACTGTTGGTGATACTAATGAAAATTATGCTAAGTAGTTAGTACTAGTAGTATAAAGTTATTACTGCTAGTTGCTACTGTTAGTATAAGTTAGTACTGTTAGTATTAAGTTACTGCTGCTTGTTGAAGTTAAGACTGCTCAGAGTTGAAGATTGAAATATATGCTAAGTAGTTAGTGCTGCTAGTGGTAAAGTTAAGACTGCTAGTACACAGTTACTACTTTTAGTATATATTAGTACTGCTAGTACTAATGTTACTACTACTTATGTTTATCTTTAGTATATGTTGTAAGCCGACTAGGACTCCTTAGTCTATAAAAGGAGGCTCTAGGGCATTAGTTGAGATACAAGTTTTCATCGTTGTCAAGTCGATTTAGAAAAGCTTCAAGGTTGTAAACCCTAGTACTAGTAAAGAGTACTCGTATTATTGATCTAATAATTTTAGAGCGTTTAGTTATATCTTTGTTCATTCACAATTACTGTTCTATTTATTATACTTCTGGATATTAAGGTGTAGATTCTGCATACACTTTAGTATACATACAAAGTTTCTACAACAAGTTATTTTGGATTTATCCAAGGTAATTTAACCTTAGACAAGCTAAGGAATCGATCAAGGATTGGGATCAACAAGATCTATAACTAAGTTAGGCCAGGTATATTTGGATTCTTATGTGGGCTTAGTTATATCACACATGGACCAGATAATGAATATTAAGATTCTTATGTTGGGCCACGGTTTATTGATTTTTAAAACTGCTAGTATTGATTGGTGATTTATGTTGCTGTTGTTGTTTAAGCAATTTTAAAGTTTTTGGTGTTAAGGGATTAATATTGCTTCCTGTGCTTTAGTACTGCTAGAGTAGTAAGTGGGTTACTATTTTTTGGTTTAAGGGGAAGAGTTAATACTAGTGGTTAGAAGTTTATACTGCTAGTTAAGTGTTTGTACTGCTAGCTTATTATTTATACTACCAGTTCTAGCAGATATCAGACAACACACTGATATGCGATCTCAGACAGTTAAGGGGAAGCTAACAGATTGGTTTTTGGATTTGTTTTTAAATGTTCTTAAACGTTTAAAAGGCTCATTTTTGGATTAATTGTTTAATTGGTTACGAAGAGGATTATTTATCACTTATTTGAAGTTGAAGTGGAATTTCACAGGTTTATGTTCTTATCATATCTTAAAGTGGGTGTTACACTTTAAAGATAACTTGTTCGTGCTTAGAAACGATGTGACAAAGACTTGACGAATCTAGCAAAGGTGTGTGATCTACAAACTTATGGTGCTCAATGCTCACATTTGCTATCACTTTGGTTATGTGTCTCATAGAAGATGAGGATAATTGTCAAGAGATTGCGGTCTCCTTATACATTGGTTTTGGGTATACGTTCGAAGTCACGTGGATAGTGTGGATAGTTTAAGATATAAGACACAAGTTTGGGTTGTTCGCTCCTTCAGCATCAAGTTCAATTTATACTTAGTTTTCTTTATCGTGATCATTACATAGAGCCTACAAAATTGAAGATTCAAGAAATGGTTAACATATGGGTTTAGGAACTTAACTGATAAAAGTTTAACCCATTGATATGCTACATAGAGCGTGAAGGTTTTTTACTTACTGGCTAGTTATTATTAATACTGCTAGTTTAAGTTTTTGCTGTAAAGTTGATTTATCTTACCCCAAGGTGGTCATGGTGGGTATTTGTGGGTAATTAGAAGGCATAGATTAGAAAGTGTGATACCTTGGTCTTGTAGTGGACAAGATCAAAGTTGTTCATATTCACAAGTCCTATTGGATTATGACAAAAAGGGGAAGAAGATGTTAACAGGTAAATTGACACTTATAGATCCTTGGCGCGCGGCGCATTGTACAAGGAAATTATTTAAGGGGGAGTTTTTGTTCCATTCAGGAGATGAGCTTACAATCTCAACTTCAGGCGGATCGCACTTGCGATTTCCATGTGAAGTTTCCGTACAAGACTTTGATTTGTTTTGTCATCCAGCAAATAGGGGAAGCTTGTTGGCGCGGTTAGCATTTAGATTGCAGACAAGGTAAATAAAGAGAATGAAACAACAAGGATAAAAACATCATTAATTAATTCTACACTGCTGGTGCGGAGAATATGTAGTTTCTAGCAAGATCTCTTAAGAAGATAAAAGATACAGAAGATATTCTCCTAAAAATAAACTATTTTATTAAAAGATTTACATTGTTCTAACTTCGTTTATCTTCCATTTGTATGTCTTGATCTCTCTCTATATAAAGAGATCCATAGAAACATAGTTTGCCGTGCAAAGCATATGTCACCGTCAGACCCACCTAAGGTGTGCGTTCTTCTCCCCCCCCCCCCTGTGTCTAGGCCGTATGTTATTTGTAAAAACGCTAGAGTGTATGGTTAGTGTAGTCCAAGGATCTTATCCGCATCACCTGATTAGATTGTAAAACCGTTCTTAATTATCATCTGATTAGGGCTTAAAGGAAACTTATGAATAATAAAACCTTGTTAAACATCATTATTCCTATTGTTATTATTCCGCTGAATATTGTTAATCTTTGATGTTTATAATCCTAGATGAGATCTAACCCATCTCAAGCTTAAACGACCTTAGAGTCTATTAGATTATTAGTTTCCACAGTAGTTCTTGTTGGTTACTTCATCAACAACGACCTTGAGTATCTAAAAGGTGGAAGTTCAAGCAGGAAATACACGACTTCTACAACAAAAACCAAGGCTGCTAAATATGATTATATTTAAGGCATTGAAGACATGGTTCCTTCGTTATGGAGTCCAGTGAAGGTAGCTTATGATAGATATGATGTATGGGGAATCACACACTGGGGTCCTAAACAAAAACGGTTCTATGGATTCGCTAGCAACAGGGTATCCAAGCATGATGTGTTCTCCTCAAAAAGAATCATTGCATTGTAAAAGTTATAAAGTGGTATGATTAAGGCTATCTAGAGGAGATTGAAGTTCGAAAGGAAGATCAGAAGCTCTATAAGTTCAAGGAAGGTGACTTCCCAAGATTTAATTTGCGTAATATTGAAGACATACTGCTTCTCTTAGTTCAAAATAAAATCTCCAATCTAGAGAGAGATGTCATTTACGACTTGAATGTGGCATTGCGAATGTTTACCAGACATGTTGTCATTCTTAAGCGGGTGGAAGACATTCAACTAGGAGTCGAAAGCTACCAGAAGAAGCTAAACCAAGCCACAGACATTCAAGTAAGACATCTCTAACAGAACTCTATACACTGCATACAACAATTCTCAAGGAATTATCTATGTAGACAAGTACAAAAGAAACAGGTTGATGCGCTCGGATGAACTCTACAAGTTTAGTGATGGGACGCTTACATTTGTTAGATCTGTTCTTCATGATATTGCTTCCAACCTGAGGATGGATTACTTGCCAAAGAGAAGATGGAGTAATTTAGACCGACAGAGGTCTCGCATCATGATCAAGGCCATCGATAAGTTGAAGCCAGAAAGAAGGTTAATGAGGAGCTTGGAAAAGTTCGTTGGTGGCAGAGACTATGGGGATGAACTCAGACTGCTTGAATGGACAATATGACCCTGTCATATTTTGTCCTACTCCATTTCAGGCCACTTTCTCGTAATTACAAATTTGTGAATATGTAAATAAGTAGTGTTAGACTAAAAGTAGGCATATATAGTGTTTAAGTGCGAATTTTCAAGAATTTCTTAGTAAATTCAAAATTTTTCAAATTAACGCACTCAAATACCATATAATTCCCTCTTAATTTGAGGGGGAGCATCAAAATGTTCCAATAATAGGCTTGATATATAATTAGAACATTTTTCTCCCCAAATAATTTTCTTACATATTTGAATCAATTGATATCCAAAATATCAAGGGATTTGACATTTTTGATAAGGGGAAAAAATGTGATTAAAATATATTTAACTTGTATAATGTGATCTTTAAGACTCATGTGTGAACTCCTGTCCTCGTATGTACGAAACATTTTTGGTTATCGATGCACATATGTAGGGGGAGCATTTCTAAAAATTAAAACCATCGAGGTACTAAATGTTTTTATTTATATCAAAGTACCTTGATCGATGTTTTCAAATGGTTTTAAGGCTGTGAACAATACCAAAAGACCGACCATGTATTTAATTACTTAGAGTTATAAGGTGGTTAGGTATAGGTGTTCATTCCCATGATCCAGCCAGAACCGGAGGGATCTACCCATGGACATTCCATTAGATAGAATAGAAGTCCTTAGGTATGATACAAAAGGAGTAAAGTGAGAAAAGGGAATAATGCCGACTGAGACAAAGCTAGCACTGGAACAAACCCAACAAGGTGTTAGTTATGAAGTCTCGGTAAGCATTGAAGGGGTTAAAGAATGAAAAAGAAAAGTTAAAAGAAATAATTAAAGCATTTTACACTTAGCAGAATGGGTTAATAATTGCTATCTAGAAACACACTAAGTTGGCTGTTGTCTGGTATTGAAGTAGTCATCATGGACCTAGTGATGCGATGCACAACCCTCCCTAACCACTCAAGGTCTCTCAAAAGACTCTTGTTTCATTTCTCACGGAGATTACACGTATTTCTATCGACTCTCTTACTCCGAGTTAGTTGATAATGAAAAGGTGGTAGTCTGCTCCAGCCTCCGATTACTAAAATCAAATGTGCACTATTGAGTCTAGAGCCAAAAGAGATCATCCATAAATCTCACTAGAACACTATTCAATAATATTTGTTACTCACACATTGTGAAAACAAGTAATAACTTAATATTCCTACGCATTATCCTTGTGATATTGCCAGAACATTAGAGTGATACTAAAGAATTCATAATGACGCTAGAAATCCTTCCAGAGCGTTTCTTGATTCTTGAATCTTGATGCCAATAGTATGTCTTTACAACTTGAGTATGAGCATGTGGTAATGAATCCGACTCTGCTGGAATGAGGTTGTAACACCGTTGTCACTACCTGTATTTTAAAGTTAGTGATAAACAGATATGCACGAATATGGCTTTGTCATTCGTCATTGTTGTGCCGTTGTGTGGTGTTAATTTTATGATTTTATGTTTTAAATTTATATTTTGCCGACTTTACTAAAAAAAACACTTTAACAAGTAGTGTACCCGGTCAGATGGGAGTTTCGTAGTAAGTATGGTGTCGATCACCAAGAGCGAGAAACAATCTTACAATTTATTAATATTTTGGTTATCTAAACTAAGTTAATTCTATTCTATGTTAAACCTATGATAAACCTATGTTAATCCTAAATCTAACGAATAAGGGGCTTTTCAGCCTGAGAGACTGGCACAAGGGTTTGTTTGGTGACTACAATCAACTTTAGAAACTAAAAAATACGCAAGCAAATTAAAAGGAAAGATAATAAAGATGCGGTTAGCCAATATACAAAAATTGTATTACCCATCACTAATCCAATCAGAACGTTGGTTTGTTTATTTAGTGCAATGATTACTTATCTCAAGCCGGCATATAATTCTTAAGACTTAGGCGGAGGGGTACTTTTCCTAAGACCTAGATACGAAGGAATTATGTCACAATTAGACGTATCGAATAAAAGCATCCTTATTTTCTTATTATAAACCTATTTAGGGATTTAAAGCAATTGTGATCTTGTTAAACCCTAGCTATTAAGACTTACCCACTTACGCTTAAAGGCAATTTCATTACACTGAGTAAGTCCTCTAACCAAGTCTTTACCAATAAATTGAGAATGTACTCGTTGATCAAGGTCACTTGCTGGTCCAACTAAGCTTACAATCTAAGGGCAAAGATAGGTCATTATTTATGATCCTATTGGTCTAGATGTATATTATCATAATATGGAAGAGCCATTCCCGGCAATCTTGATTACTTGGTTTGTAGCACTAGATCTGTTGAATGACTAGGTCGATACAAAAGCACGTAAAACAAGTATGATGTTAACATAAACAAGCAATCAACGATAAATTAAGAAAAAAACAACACCCGTTGTGTGACTAAATCATCACAAACGTCACATTTATTATATATTCATGTGGCCACATGACGGGAAATAGTTACACAAAATACACAATTACTTAAATAAATCATCTCAAATGTCACATATATTATATATTTATGTAGCCAAAGGACGAACAATAGTTACTCTCAAAAACCATTCGTGTGACTATAAAGTGTTTACGGTCACTAATACTAATTAATCCAACAAAACTTGTGCCTAATTTGTCACACATATTCGGCTTTTGGTCACTCTTTTTCAATGGAAATAGCCACGAACTCCCTAACATCACCGTATGTGACCTACAGTGGCGCGACCTTTAGTGACAAACACCCAAAAAAACACGTGTGACCATATGTATATCGTCACACATTTTTGGAGTGACCAATACCAGTTTTTGTATCAATGTCAGTTAGTGCTACTGATACAAAAGTTACTACTGTTAGTGTTGAAGAGTTAATGCTGCTGGTACAAAGTTATAACTACTGAAAGATTCTGAAAGATTACAACTGCTGATGGATAAAGACAAAAGAAAAGATAAAGATTGCTTATGTGATAAGTATGAGATATTTTTGTAAAAGATACGTATAAGTTATTTGTTTAGAAGATCATCATAACTTAGGAAAATATTGTAAGCCAGTTAGGACTCCTTGGTGTATAAAGGGAGGTCCTAAGGCATTGAGATTAATATATCAAATCGTATCAAAGTTCATAGAGTTTTTCATAGATTCAAGGTTTTGTAACCCTAACACTATTAAGAGTGTTCATATTTTATTGAGGCTGAAAGTTTGGTAAACTATTTGTTATTGATCTTGTTCATTATTGTTTCATTAAAATTCTTCTTAGTATGATTGACTAGATTCCACATAGTCTTTGATATTCGCAATCAAAGTTTCTATCATAGTTGTTTTAAATTTATTCAATACAACTTAGCCTTATACAAGCTAAGCAAGTTCTATTCTATTGGGATCAACAAGTGGTATCAGAGCTTGTGAGAAGCTTTGAATAAGAAGAAACTTTACTACACACAAGATCTACTTTTTCAAGAAGTAATGGATTCTCAAACTACTCAAACCATCAAGCTACCCATACTTCAACCTGGTGAGTATGACCTATGGAAGATGAGGATGGAGCAGTACCTATAGTGCATTGATTACACTCTATGGGAGATCATAGAAAATGGTAATGCACCCATAGTAACAATAATTATTAACGGTAAGGACACTGTTATCCCTCCTACAAGTGTTGAAGAGAATGCACAAAGAAGGGCAGAGTTGAAGGAAAGAAGCACTTTGTTGATGGCCTTACCTAATGAGCATCAATTAAAGTTCAACTCATACAAGGATGCTAAGATACTGATGCAGGCTATTGAGAACAAATTTGGAGGCAATACTGCTACAAAGAAAACTCAGAAAAATCGTCTGAAGCAGCAATATGAAAACTTTGCTGCATCCAACACAAAAGTGATTGTGTAAACCTATGAAAGGATTCAAAAGCTAATTAGTCAACTGGAGATGCATGGGGGAAGTTATCCCTCAAGAAGACATCAATTAGAAGTTCTTGAGAAGCTTGTCACAAGAACGGACTATGCATATTATTGTATGGAGGAACAAACCAGAGATTGAGACATTGAGTTTGGATGAACTCTTCAACAACCTAAAGGCTTATGAATCAGAGGTTAATGGAACATCTAGCTCAACCACAAACTCACACAATGTAGCCTTTCTGTCTTCTAGCAGCACTAACAGTGTAACTAGAGCAGTAAATACTGCTCAGGGTGTTAATACTGCTAGCACTCAGGGTGCTGCTGATAGCTCAACATCTATTGAAAATTTAAGTGATGTTGTGATTTATTTCTTCTTTGCTAGCCAACCAAGTACTCTACAGCTTGATAATGAAGATTTACAACAAATCCATCCTAATGATCTAGAAGAGATAGACTTGAGGTGGAACATTGCTATGTTGACTATGAGGGCAAGAAGATTCCTGAAAAATACTGCAAGGAAGCTAGACATGGCCAACAAAGAAAGAATTAGGTTTGACAAGTCCAAGGTGGAATGTTTCAACTGCCACAAGAAAGGACACTTTGCAAAGGGGTGCAGGGCACCCAGGAATTAAGACAGCAGGAACAAGGAGCCTACCAGAAGGACTGTGCCAGTTGAGGAAACTACTTCAAATGCCTTAGTGTCTCAGTGTGATGGCTTTGGCTATGATTGGAGTGACCAAGCAGAAGAAGGTCCAACCAATTTTGCTCTCACAGCTTATTCTTCAACAAGTTCAAGTTCTTCTATAAACTTTGAGGTATCTAATGACTCAAATTGTTGTTCATCTTGCTTAGAATGTGTAAAAGATTTAAAAGAACAAAATGAACAATTAGTTAAAGACTTAAGAACATCTAGGATAAGTGTTGTCTCTTATAAAACTAGTTTAGAATCTGTAGAAGCTAGACTGTTAGTCTTTAAGAAAAATGAGTCTGTGTATGAGGAAGATATAAAACTCTTAAAATGTGAAATCTATTTAAGAGATTTAAATATTACAAAGCTTAAAAGGAAGTTAGAGTTGGCTATAAAAGAAAAAGATGAGGTTCAACTTACAGTACAAAATTTTGAAAATTCATCAAAAAGCCTAAGTAAACTTCTAGACAGCCAAATAATGGATAAGTGTCAAAACAGGATAGGTATAATGTATTGTCCCACCTTTTCCACTGTGCCACCTCCCTATACTGGGAATTTTATGCCACCAAAACCTGATTTAGTTTATCCTAGTCTAGATGATTTTGTAGAAGTGAATGAGTCTGTTAGTGAGTCTATAGTTGAAAAGCCTACTGTTGAGACTAATGAACCTAAGTCTGGTAGGAAAGAAAATAGAGCCCCAATTATTGAGGATTGGGTATCTGATAGTGATGAAGAAAATGTACCTAAGATTAAAACAGTTGAGATGTTTAATAAACCTAGTTTTGATAAGATAAACTTTGTTAAGTCTACCGAGCAAGTAAAATCTCCTAAGAAAACATCAATTGATAAAAATAGGCAAAACACACCTAGTACTAGAGAGAACAAGAGAAACTCGAACTAACAAATGTCTCAAAAATTAGGAAGTAATTTTGAGATGTTTAACAAAGCTTGTCATGTGTGTGGTAGTTTTGATCATTTGAAGAATGATTGCAATAACTGGTATAATAATGGAAGATTTACAAAACTAGTTTGGACCAATGTTCAAAGGGTGAACAAACAGAATTTCTCTAAATTAACTCACCCCAGTTCAAAAGGAAACATGGTTCCAAGAACAGTCTTAACTAGGTCTGGCCTAATTTCACTTAATACTGCTAGACCTGTTAATACTGTTCAACCAAGAACAGCAGTGAATAATGCAGGACCCATGAAAAATGTTATTAATAATGCATATTCAGCTGCTAGAAGGCCTTTAAACAAAATAACATCAGCTAATAACAGTAATTTCACTAAAAAGGTTAATACTGTTAAGGGAACAAGGGTTAATACTGCTAGGTCAAAAGCAGTTCTTAGTGCTGTTAAGGGAAACAAAGGAAATGTTGTTAAGGCCTCAACATGTTGGGTTTGGAGACCAAAGCACAAAGTTTTAGACCATGTCTCCAGAAACAATGGTGCATCAATGTCCTTTAAAAGATTTGACTATATTGATGCATAAGGCAGATCCAAGTCAGTAATGGCTTGGGTCCTCAAAAAAACTAATTTTCCTACCTTTATGTGCAGGGCAATCCATATCAAGATTTGAAGGATAAAGGAGTGATTGACAATGGATGCTCTAGGCACATGACAGGAAACAAATCATATCTTACAGATTATGAAGAAATTGATGAAGGATTTGTTGCCTTTGGAGGTAATTCCAAAGGAGGGAAAATTACTGGGAAAGGTAAAATAAGAACTGGTAAATTGGATTTTGAAGATGCGTATTTTGTAAAGGCTTAAGTTTATCCATATTATTTGTCTCACAAATGTGTGACAAGAAGAATAGTGTTCTTTTTACTGATACTGAATGTGTTGTTATGTCTCTAGACTTTAAGTTAACTGATGAAAGTCATGTTTGCTTAAAGTTCCTAGAATGGTAACATGTACAGTGTTGTTTTAAAAAATGTTGTTCTCAGGAGGTCTCACTTGTCTCCTTTCCAAAAGAAACACCTGTGAGTCTAATCTTTGGTATAGGAGGCTTGGACATGTAAATTTTAAAACAATGAATAAACTAGTAAGGGGAAACCTTGTAAGAGGTTTACCTTCAAATTTTTTTGAAATTAATCAAACCTGTGTTGCTTGTCAGAAGGGAAAGCAACACAAATTTTTCTTGTGAAGACCAAACAGTCGTTAATCAGCAACATTTACAAATTGTTGCACATGGATTTGTTTGGCCCAACATTTGTAAAGAGTTTAATGAAAAAGATGTACTGCCTAGTTGTCACATATGATTTTAGTAGGTTTAGTTAGGTTTTCTTTTTAGCCACTAAGGATGAAACTTCTGAAATCCTTAAAACAATTCATTATAGCATTGAAATTCTATTAGACCTTAGGGTGGAACGTGTTTGATGTGACAATGGGACTGAATTTAGAATAGGGCCATGAAATCGTTCTATGAAATGATGGGTATTTAGAGGGAATTTAGTGTTGATTAGGAATCCACACAAAGTGAATGCAAAAAGGAAAATAAAGACATATAGTGGCTTGTTAGATTTGCTAGCTATTCAAATCTTCCAAAAAACTTTTGGATGTAGCGGTTAATACTGCTTGTTATGTCCAAAATAGAGTGTTAGTTATCAAGCCTCACAACAAGACCCCTTATGAACTTTTTCTAGATAGAAAACATGCCTTAAGTTTCATGAGACCATTTGGGTGTCCTATTACAATCCTTAATACCATTAGATCACCTAGGTAAGTTTGCTGGAAAGGCTGACGAAGGGTTCTTTGTAGAAAACTCTACCAATAGCAAAGCATTCAGAGTATTCAACAGTAGAACTAGGATAGTAGAAGAGAACCTGCATGTTCGATTTAGTAAGAATACACCTAATATTGCAGGGAGTGGACTAAAATTGGCTTTTTGATATTGATGCACTAACAAAGTCAATAAATTTTATGCAGTTGGTTTACAGGGAATCAATCTTTGGTTAATGCAAGAAAAAAAAAAAAAAAAAAAAAAAAAAAAAAGTACAAATAGCATGTGAATGATGCAGGTATAAGCTAGAATAGAGACATTTACCTGACAAATATTATATCTGCTTACCTATGTGGCTGCTGATCTACTATTCTCTTTAGAATTCAAAGGTTTATCCTGATACTGATTTCTAACTCATCCAGGGGAGGAGAAAAGATAGATACTGAAGATCCAAGAATGAACTGAAGATCCAGGGAATTAAACTGAAGATCCAAGGAATGAAGATAGTGAGGTTCCAAGTATAGAGGAGCCAAGAGTTAATCAAGAGAAGGATGATAATGTTAGCAGCACTAACAATGTTAACACTGCTAGTGATGGAAACAACACTAACAATGTTAATGATGTTAGTTCAACTGTTAATGCTGCTGACATAGAAGTTAATGCTGTTGATCCAAAATCAAGCATTGAACTTCCAGATGATCCAAATATACCTGAATTGGAAGATATTGTCTATTCAGATGATGTTGATGTTGGTGCAGAGGCTGACATGAACAATTTAGATGCATTTATGCCTGTCAGTCCTATTCTAACTACAAGAATACACAAAGATCATCCAGTTGAACAAATTATTGTAGACTTGCATCCAGCACCTCAACCAAGAAGAATGACAAAGGATTTGGAAGAACATGGTTTGTTTAGTTCAGTTCAGCAAAGAACAAACCATAAAGACTTTTAAAATTGCTTGTTTGCTTGCTTTTTATCACAAGAAGAACCAAAAAAGGTTATTCATGCTTTAAAGGATCCAAGCTGGATAGAAGCTATGCAAGATGAGCTTCTACAATTCAAATTACAAAAGGTTTAGACTCTGGTGGATTTACCAAACGGCAAAAGGGCTATTGGGACTGAATGGGTTTACAAGAAAAAGAAGGATAAAAGAGGCATTGTGATAAAGAACAAAGCAAGGTTGGTTACTCAAGGGTACACACAAGAAGAAGGGATAAACTATGATGAAGTTTTTGCTCCTGTTGCCAAAATTTAAGCAATTAGGCTATTTTTAGCCTATGCCTTATTTAAAGATTTTGTGGTATACCAGATGTATGTCAAGAGTGCTTTTCTTTATGGTAAGATTGAAGAGGAAGTCTATGTTTTTCAACCACCAGGATTTGAAGATCCAGACTTCCCTGACAGAGTATACAAAGTAGAAAATGCACTTTATGGATTGCATCAAGCTCTTAGAGCTTAGTATGAAACCTTGTCAACTTATTTATTGTACAATGGGTTTCAGAGAGGAAAGATAGACAAGACTTTATTTATCAGAAGGGATAAAGGTGATATTCTGTTAGTTCAAGTGTATGTAGATGATATCATTTTTGGCTCTATAAAGAAGTCATTATGCACTGAATTTGAGAAGATGATGCATAAGAAGTTTCAAGTAAGCTCTATAGGTGAACTCACATTCTTCCTAGGACTGCAAGTAAAGCAGAAGGAAGATAGGATTTTTATCAGTCAAGACAAGTATGTGATAAAGATTTTGAAGAAATTTGGCTTTAGTGATGTCAAAACAGCAAGCACACCCATGGAAACCCATAAGCCTTTGCTCAAAGATGCAGATGAGAAGAAGTGATGAAACATTGTATTAGATCCATGATTGGATCATTGTATGATATCAACTTTTTCAAGGCTGATATTATGTTTAAATATGTGCATGGTGGCATGATTCAAGTCAATCTTAAAAGTTACATCTTCATGTTGTGAAGGATCTTTAGATACATATAATGGTCAACTAAATTGGGCCTTGGTATCCCAAGGATTTTCACCTTTTGATTCTGGTGAATATACTCACAATGATTATGCGCCAGAGCAAGCTTAGATTGGAAGTCACATAAGGGGCTATCAATTCTTAGGGTGCAAATTGATTTCATGGCAATGCAAGAAGCAGACTATGGTTGCTAATTCCACAACTGAAGCTGAGTATATAGCTGCTTCCAATTGCTGTGGACAGGTGCTTTGGATCCAAAATCAATTGCTGGATTATGGATATAACTTTATGCAGACTAAGATTCATATTGATAATGAGAGTACTATCTGCATAGTGAAGAACCCTGTTTTTCATTCAAAGACAAAGCACATTGAGATTAGGCATCACTTTATCAGAGATTCTTATGAGAAGAAACTTATTCAGATGATCAAGATTCACACAGACCAGAATGTTGCAGATTTGCTCACAAAAGCATTTGATGTTAGCAGATTTCAATATCTGATTGCAAGTATTGGAATGCTTAATCTCTGAAGTCTTGATTAATGGAAGGATGTTTGGAATGGAATGAAAAAGCTGCTAAGGATGAAATTGGAGTAAGTACTTGTAACTTAAAAGTTTCTGCTGTTAAGTATAATTAGTGCTGCTAGTTATACTTAATACTGCTAAGTTAATACTATTAGTTATACTTAATACTGTTAAGTATAATTAATACTGTGAGAATTAAGAGAAATAGTGAGCTGAAAAACAAAAAGAGAGATGTGTGAAATCAAAAATAGAAAGAGATATGTGTGAACATAAAAACAGATAGTGTAAATTAGTGAGAAAAAGAATTGAGAGAAATAGTGAGCTGAAAAATAGAAAAAGAGATGTGTGAAATCAAAAACAAAAAGAGAGATGTGTGAACATAAAAATAGATAGAGTGAACTGATGAGAAAAAGAATTGAGAGAAATAGTGAGCTGAAAATAGAAAGAGAGATGTGTGAAATCAAAAACAGACAGAGAGAATTGTGAGCTAAAAGAATTGAAATAAATCAAAAACAGAAAGAGAGAATTTGTAAGGTAAAATATTAATTTGATGATGGCAATGCTGATTAGAAAGGAATTGGAGTTAATTCAAAGTTAGTACTGCTAGGCATAAACTTAATACTGCTAGTATAAGTTAATGTTGCTAAGCATAAACTTACTACTGCTGTTGAAAGTTAATGCTGCTAGGCTTAATTTACTACTGTTGGGTTACTTACTACTGCTAGTTGAAAATTAATGCTATTAGGCATAACTTACAACTGCTGGTGAACATTAATGTTGTTGAGGGTATTTTCATAAATACTTCAATTAAGGGTTTCAATCACTCATTCAATCGATTTTAATCTTTCATATACTCTCTAATCATAAACCCTAACTCAGTTTCATCACTCTTCATCAAAACCCAACATAATTTTGGATCAAAAGTTTGTTGATACTCACAATTTAGTTGCATTTTTGGAGAAACCCACTGAAAGTGAAGGGTTTGAGGAGATAGTTGATTTTTTGAATGCAAACCCTATCAAATATGCTTTAACGGTCAATCCTACAATCTATTGTTCATGTATTAAACAGTTCTGGGATATTATTGAAACACCCCCTTATTTAACATATAGCAGCGGAAGCTAATTTGGGGTATTACTTCATGAATCAATAGTCATAATCATAGAAAACGACTCAAAAGAGACGTTTTGGAAAATTTTGTTATCATTCCATAATATATTAGAGTTTTACAAAACAGGTCCCAAAGTACATTGAAAACATAAAGTTTGAATGATAACAAGTTTGGATGTCCTCAAGTCCAATTCCACTCCGTGCCATAGATTGCTCAATTACCTAAGATAAACATGCTAAAAGGGTCAACACAACGGTTGAGTGAAATTCACAACGTTTGAAATGTAATAGCTGAATACAAGTCAATGAAATAGTAATAATTGTAACGAATACAATTATCATGGTAAACAATATTATTGCCCTAAGCTCATGCAACCAAACATTAACATCTTAAATGCGATAAAAAAGGATCTTTCGGTATCTAAAAGGAACCGTAAATCGGGGACTGTGGTATCCGAAGGATTCTTGATTGCTATTAACAAATTTGCAGATGGGGATCATATTGGTTGTCAGATACACGACCGTAGCACGTCTGGAAGATGCAACTTTTCGGGTGATAGGACTTGTTAGCTGGTCGTCTAAAAGGCAGGAAAAGTGCTGCGTATCTAGTACGGAAGCTGAATTTTTGCTTTGGTCCGGCTGTTGTGCTCAAATCCTTTAGATGAGATCACAACTATCAGACTATGGTTTGGATTCAATAAAATTTCTAATGTACTTTTGATAACAAAAAAGCGGCTATTGGCCTTTTGCTGCAACAACGTTAACGTTCCTCGTTCCAAGCATCGTAGACCTATATTTACTTTATCAAGGAGCATGTCAGGAATGGGGTAATCGAAAATTTACTTTGTCAATACAGAGTAACAACTGGCGACATCTTCACGACAAGCTATTGGACGAAATTGAATTGATTTTCTGATCAAAAACGCTGGGAATGCGAAGTTGTAAGCGGAGATCGAAACAATTTGGCGTTGATGTTGATGAAATAGTAGTGGTACCTATTCAAATATCAGTATAATAATGTATATATTTTAAAACCATAAAAACCAAAAATATTTTTCATTTTTCAAAATTTTTATAAAAACAAAATACAAAAATATAAAATTTTAAAAACCAAAGAAAAAAAATTTTAAAAATGAGAAAATATAAAAAGAGGTAATAATGGCATGTCTTCTGAAAATCGATAACATTTACGGTCTTAGAAATGTCATTCAATAAGGATACGAGCCTGTAAATGAAGGTCATCGAGCGAAGTTCCAAATGTTTTCAAAATATAACAATTGGAATTCACTATTATTTAGATAGCAACCCGGTCAACATCTTAAAGCAAGTATTCCGTCAAAAAAAGAAACTTGACCTCTCAACGAATTTATTCTCGGGCATGTTCTTCTTTATAGACCATGCAAAGGATTGTGATTACCTTGCATACAACACGTGTTTTTTTTTATCTTCCATAAGTTACGTGTCAGCTGCGGCTTATGTGTTAAAATAAGAGAAATCTTATTTTATTTTTTTGTAAAAAGTTGTCTTCACATTGAATCAGTGTTTTTAGTAATCACAAAAAGATTTTTCAAAGACAATTCGACCACTCAAACAATGACAATAGCTCTTTAAATAGAAAACGGGTCATTATTTGAGGGGGAGATATCGTCATCAAATAATCTTTTTAAAACGGTCTTTCAAAAAAATAAGGTAACGGAATTTAACGGATAAGTTTTTAATTAATGACGAATCATAATTTAAGGAGTTAATGGATTTTAACTACACAAGCTTAAGTTGTCTTGTGTTTAATACTTATGGACTTATTTTTAATTTAAGACTTAGTGATTTCTCACGGAATAGATTTAAGCTTATCAATTCTTCGAACACGATCTCTAGTATATGTGCGTACTAGGTTTTGCTGATTCCGAGGTATCAAAACCAGCAAGGGGGAAGGAATAGATATACAAGAAAGATAATGAGTACACGTGATAGAATTCATACCCTATTCTCATTTTAGGTCATTCCGGGAAGACAAATGTCATAACCGCAGAGAGAAAATCTGGTGTTTAAACTTGTTTACTTTCGGTGCACTATTTCAACTACCTTAAGGGTAGAGGATTATTGTGATATTCAAGTATGTATCATTTAAGACTAATAGGGGGATGTGTTGTTAGAAGATTTATTCTAAGCATGTGTGAAGCTGGTTACTGATTCAATCATGGCTTCCTCAAAACGGTTAATCATAAGATTATTTTTAAAAAGGGTAGAATTGTCTGTTAAAAGAGGTACACATAGGTATTATGATTCATTAAGTCAGTTAGTATTCTGCAGAAAGAAATGCTGTACATTTGGGACTAGTTGACTTAGGTGCTATCATTTCGGACTACTTAGAGGGAATATTTGTGACATTCGGGTCTTAATATAATTTGGTGTTGCCAGGTATCAAGTTCTGAAAGGGTAAATTGTGTACTTGGTGTATCTGGGGCATTTATACATTAAGATTGCTTGATGCGGCATGCAAGAAAGTTCTGAATCTACTCAAGAAAGGATTGTTGGTTTTGGGGGAAGCTAAGACAACATCAACACCGACATCACCAACCACAAAAGTTTAAGTTACATATGTATCTGAATCTGTTTCATACTCAAGTTTGAAGCAAAGACTTTCGTTACTTATTTTTTTTCTTTTTTTTTGAAGAAGTTGAAGCAATACTGAAGAGTGCTTGGAAGAGAAAGATCAAGATTGACAATTCTTGAAAGAACAGAAGGTTAATGAGGAGCTTAGAAAAAGGTAGTTGGTGGGTGTTGTACGAAGGAGACCTACGGCTGCGATAAAGGACCCATATGATTTCATCATATATGTTCTATCATCAGGTCAAATCTTCGTATATAATAAAACAAATATGAATATGTTAATATTAGTGTAGACTTTATGGTGATATTAAGAGTGCTCGAGTACAAAATTTTCAAGAATTTCTTAGTAAATTCAAAAAATTTCAAATTATTGTACTCGGCACTATCTTATATACCCTCAAAAATTGAAGGGGAGCATTAAAATGTTCCTTATAGGTAGTGGTATGTGTTGACATATTAACAACATTCCTCTTTACCTTTAAAAACGAGCTAAAATAACAAAAAACGGACTAAAATGCCAATTATATGCTTGTTTTGTTCATTTGTGTTGTGACAGGAACGGATATCTAAGAAAAGACGAAAAACGAAGGCCAAACGACAACCGGACAAGAATGGAAGCGTGGAAAAGGACACAGTCAGACAAAGGTCCATGTCTCAATAAGTCAACCCAAGATCAACCCCGAAGCCCAAAAGGTCAAGAAAAAACAAGTTTAGGGACGAAAATCTGTTTTCTTAAATCCCTAAACTTGTCTTTAAAGAGGAAAAAGAAGGAAAATAAAGTGAAGCGGGCAATAACTGCCAAATGACAAAGTGAACCCAAGGGCAAGCTGCCAATAGAAAAGAGTTATAACTAACAAGGGACTTGTGGTGCCAACTCCAAGTATAACATTGGGACTTAAATCGCAAAGTCCCCAAACTTATATAACCACGAAGGCAACGAAAATTGCTAAACCACACACACTTGGAGGGCCAGTCATGCACAAACCCACAAACCTTCACCCCAATTCTTAAAACATGTACTCTTCTTCATTAAATTTCCTGCCTTATCTCCACAACCCCACCTTTGTTACCTCGTTGACCTCAACATACTTCTAAATCTTTCACCTTCCTTAACCCCCCCCCACCCCACTGGGATTTTGCCATGATGGCAATCATAAACCCACCAAAATCATCAAGGGTTGATAAAATTCAACTTGGGCACCAAGGTGAATGAAGGGCTAAGATCAAAAGCTGTCTACACTCTCACAACAAACACAAGGTGTTTTTGTGTCTACAAAGTAACACACCAGCAAGAAGACAAGAAGACCAAGGAGGAACCCTAGCTCGTTTTTTTCTACTATTTTATGCATTGTATCCTTGAGGCACCAGGTGTAGTTTTTTTTAGTGTGTTTAAAGTTTTAGTGTATTCAGTTTTCAGTTTTAGTTTCTTCATATGTACTTTTACTTCTACTTTTTTTATGAAAATTCAGTTTTAGTTTTAACATTTGTGTTCTAAGTTACAAGTATCTCTTTAAAAACCTTTAAGCTTCCTTCCAATTAAGAAATTATAACCTGTTTTTAAACTATTATACAAATTTAAGAAAAAATCAAAAGAAAAACAAAGTTACTGTTGGATTAATCAAGCATTGGATGAATGAGCAATATTGGAAGGCTCATTGGGTTTGCTTAGTTTAAGCTTATTTATAAGCTTTGGGTAAGTTTAGAGCTTATTTAGGGAATCATACAACCCTGTTTTGAGCAAGGGTTAAAGGTACATTCTCTTTTAAATTTTGCTTAATAGTTACTGTAGCAGTGCTTATTAGCTTATTTTTAGCTTATTAATGTTCTTTGTGTTTTTTGTGTTCATTAATGATTAAGTATGCCTTTTAGTGCTTTCATTTCATTTTCATGCAACTTGATTAAAATCTGTCTAAACAATAGCTTAATACTGTTCTAACTTATTAGGTTTAAAAGTACTTATTTGTGTTGCTTTTCACTTTTTTATTGTTTTATAGTGCATAAGTAGTAGTAGTCTTTTAAAATTTTTAGTTTAATTTAGCTTTTATAGGTTTAAAAATCATTTTTAGAAATTAAGGGGGTGTTTGGGTTAAGTGCTAAAACGGGTAAAAATGGGCATGACATGGGTTGTAGTCATTTGGTTGACTTTAGCTTAAGTATTAAGCTCATTTGAGTTTGTTTTACCTAAGTTTTTAAGTTAAAAAAATGTTTTTCAAAGTGTTTAAGTCACCACTTAAACTGTGACTTTTATGAAAGTTCAAGTGCTTATTTCGAATTAGCCATTGTAAACTTGGGTTTTAGCTTCAAGAGTGTGATTTGTGTATGTTAAAAACAAGCTTCAAAAGTCCTATGGTCACTTGACTTTTGAGTCAAAACTACCAAAGTTTTAAGTGTCATTTTTTTTAAAGCAAAAGCCTTTTTCAAGAGTTAAAATCAGCAACTTTAAATGGTTTTTGGAAGCTTAAAATTTGTGCACAAGTCCATTTCCTAGTGTTCTTCATCTGTTTTAACTTATTTTTGTTTTTAGCTTTTTTGACAGCTTATTTTAAAGGCTGTCAATTCTAAGCACTTGTCTTTAGTTTTTATCCCGCGTGCTAGGGGGTGTAATTTTAAGCATCTTATTTAGTTATTAGTTTCCCTTAGCCTTTGCTTTTAGATTATCTTAGAGCCAATAAGCTTTGTGTTAACTTCCTTAGTTTCGGACCTTAAGAGCCCTTTAGACAGGTATTTTGTAAGCTCAAAGTAGCCCCCTCTTACTGTTTTGCTTAGCTTAGTGTGAAAACTGATTATTTTCTTTTATAAGCTTATTAGGATGCTTATTAGTAGTTGAATTCAGTCTTTTTCTTGCTTATTAAGTGTATTAGTTGCCTAGATAGCTTATTGCCCTTTTCTTGTGCTTATTGAGGATTTTTAAGCCCATATCCATACCAACAGTACTAACTTTTTAGTTAGTACTGCTGTGGGTATTAAGCCACCTCTTGGCTTATTAAGCTTCTCTTATTTGTCATTTGTGCTCCTAGTAGCTTTTTAGGATGGAGTGATAAGCTGTGAGTGCTTATTTGCCCACTTTCTTTGCTTATTTTGTTAACAGTTAGTAGCCTTTTGTTTTTAAGCCTAGTTTAGTTTCTGTCAATATAAGCCCTTTTTAAGCTTATTTAGTTTATACATTTTAGTACTTAGTGCTTATTTAGGTTAGTTTAGGAACCCCTTTAAGCTTATTTTCTTTAACTTTAGCTTTATTTGTTTAATAAGCCCAAAAAGACTAGCCATTGTAAGATGTTAAGCTTGATTTAGCTTCGTCCATTTTTAAATAGCTCATTTTCAGCTTATTCTTAGCCTTTTTACAAAAAAGTTGTAGTTTTGAAATTGTTAGGCTCATCAAGCTTAACCAAAACTTTGGTTCACAAAGTTTTTTTTTTATAAAAAAAAAAAGGGGAAGACAAGGGGTGATCCGGGTGAGCAAGACTCGAACCCGGGCCTCTACCCTCGATACATCCCCTTTTATAAACCACTCTTACCGCTGCGCCCTTGGGACTTTTACGTTAGAGTCCCAAGGGCTTAGGTATTTAACCACTTTTTCACCCTTGTATGTAATAAGCTGTTACAGCTTATTTGCGGGCTTATTTATAAGCAAATTTTTGGTCTCTTATTTTTCGTAGGTTAGTTATAGTGTTAAGTATTTTAGGTAAATTTTTCAGAAATTTTAAAAGTCGTTTAGTATTTTTTACAATTTAATTTAGTTAAAAGTTTAAAAAATTCATAAAAAATACAAAAATTATCAAAAAAATATTTTTCTTTTTTAGAAAATTTTCTTTAGTCATATAGTTTGTAGGAAAAATATAAAAACTTTCGTAGGGTCATTTTTGTAACCTTTTGATTTTTAAAGAACGGGCTCGGGTGCGGTTTTTGTCTTGACTCGTTTTTGGGTCAAACGACCTCCGTTTTCGGTCTAGTCTTTTTCATTCTTCGTTATTAGTCCCCTAGAGTAGTTTAGAAGTGAAAATTTCTTCGTAGGGTTAATTTTGAAGATTTTAGGTTTTTCCCCCTTTGTTCGGGATTCGTGCTCTCGTTTTCTAGCTTAATTTCATAGTTTTTAGGTTTTTCTTAAACGTTTTTGTTTGTTATTGTTTAATTTAACTTTCCACACTCTCAAATCATTTCTCTCCTTCAAACTCAAATCTTCCGACTGTATCCTGGCCTGACTGTATCGATTTTCCAGCACAAAGCCGTCATTGGGATTAATGACCACGAGGAAAATTTATACGCTCCCATGGTTTTATTGATTAGTTATTTGTTTTTTAGACTTATACTCACTATTTTGTATTTTCATTATATTATATATAATAATAATAATAAGTGGTAATAAATTTAACTATCAGGTCTCTATTATATTCCTAAGCCATTTATTAAGTATGCTTAAAGATAAACGTTAGTCGATAAGATTTGGATATTGGATTCCCAAAATGAAGCTGAGGATTTGAAGCTTTAGTGAACGAAGGACAAAACCGCGAGCATGAGAGGCTTCAAAAATCTAGGCAATCCTGGACATACAATACAAAACACAAAACATAGAAAATGGAAGAGGCGAGCCTCTCACAACAACTAAACACTTATTCATTACTATTAGACTACCATACTACTACTACGATTATGCTAGGATAAGCATGGGTTACCACCCACGAAGCACTTGTTTTAGGTCACTTAGCTTGACCCAATCCCCCTATACTTGAGCTGGTCAAGGGGGATAGAAATGGAGACACGAAACATCCAAAACTCGAATGTCCTCTCTATAAGAGCAAAGAAAAATCTCCATCGGGCTTTCAAAATTTTTAATGAATTTGAAAGCTTTAGAGTCCCGATGAGAAAATTCCTGGAGAAGAGAAGTATGAACACTTTTAGAAATTAAAATCCCGGGGTTGAAAACTTTTTTCTCATTTTTGGACAAAAACGAGAGTAAAGCTCCGAGCCCGGGAACTTCTTTGTGGAAAGGAAGTTCATAAAGAGAAAGAGGAGGATATGAATCCTCTAGAATTAAAGAAGCATAAGATATGGATATCTTCTTTACTTTCTTTTCCATTTTTGCACAATTGGTGACTTCAAAGTGGTTCTCATGAATGAGTATTCCCGGATTAAATACCTTGTCCTCGTTGTTGGTCGAAGACAAAGCATCAACCTCAGAAAAATCCACATAGAAAACTGAGCCACACTCGGGGGAAGGAAGGAAATCACTTGATCCAGGAAGATCAAGTTCATCAATCAAAAGTTTAGACTCTTTGATTTTCTCTTCCCCAGAGTCAAATGGATCATCATATGTATTATCATTAACGGTCTCAAGATCAAAAAGTTCATCATCATAATCATCCCATAATGGTGGGGATAAGTAATCAAGAGCATGTTCATCGGTGAACATCTTAGAAATGGTATCAACAAGATTGTCGTCAGGAGAATTTTTATCAACCGAATCTTCGAGAATAGAATCCATTTCCTTGATAGGATCATGGTTAAGAAAATACTCTATTTCTCAAAGATCGTATTCGGCATCAAAGTAAAGGTAATCAATTTCTGGTGGAAATGTAAAATGAGCGAGTTCATCGACGAACTCCTCAAGAGAATAATCACTATTCTCAGAAATCGGGAGACTATGTGAAGAAGAAGTGGTACTGCCACTTAAAGAATTATGAAAATGAGGGAGAGGAGATAAAGGATTACTATTTTCCAGTGGAAATGAATCACTTGCGAGATAAGCTTCGAATTCTTCACAAATTAAATAACTTTCTTCTAAGAAAGTAAGTGTGGGG
>BQNB010027462.1:47230-57615 GCA_026074375.1 Tanacetum coccineum | reverse complement strand
GAACAAAAAGTATGAATGGGGTATGGAAGAAGATGAGGCGTTCCAAACTTTGAAGCAGAAGTTATGCTCCGCTCCTATCCTAGCTTTGCCTGAGGGAACTGAAGACTTCGTGGTATACTTCGATATGTCGCACAAAGGTTATGGAGTTGTTCTGATGCAGAGGGAAAAGGTGATAGCATATGCCTCTCGACAACTGAAGAAACATGAGGAAAACTACATGACCCATGATTTAGAACTGGGTGCTGTAGTGTTTGCACTTAGACTCTGGAGACATTATTTGTATGGTACTAAGTGTACTGTGTACACAGATCATAAGAGTCTACAATAGATTCTGGATAAAAAAAAAGAACTCAACATGAGACAGCGGCGATGGATTGAACTTTTGAGTGACTATGATTGTGAAATCTGTTACCATCCTAGTAAGGCCAACGTAGTGGCCGGCGCCTTGAGTCGAAAGGACAGAGAACCAATAAGGGTTAGATCTTTGGTAATGATGGTACACACCAATTTACCTGAGAGAATACTCAACGCTCAGACTGATGCAATGAAAGAGGAAAACGTGAAAGCGGAAAATCTTGGAAGGTTAATCAAGCCAATATTTGAGACCCGTTCTGATGGAATCCAATGCTTTGAAGGGCGAATTTGGTTACCGTTCTTTGGAGGATTACGGGATTTGATCATGCATGAATCGCACAAATCTAAATATTCCATTCACCCGGGGTCCAGGACAAGATGGTATCAAGACTTAACAGAGCTCTAGGTGGCCTAACATGAAAGCAGAGATTGCCACCTATGTTAGTAAATGTCTGACATGTGCCAAGGTTAAGGCTGAGCACCAAAATCCATCCGGTCTACTGCAACAACCTGAAATCCCAGAGTGGAAGTGGGAGAAAATAACCATGGATTTTGTTTCAGGACTTCCAAGAACGCCAAGTGGTTATGACTCTATTTGGGTTATTGTTGACCGATTAACCAAATCTGCTCATTTCTTACCAATAAAGAAGACTGACAGCATAGAGAAACTCGCCCAATTATACTTAAAGGAAATTGTATGTAAGCATGGCGTGCCTACATCAATTATCTCGGATAGAGACAATTCGTTTACATCAAGATTTTGGAGATCACTGCAAGAAGCGATGGGAACCCAGCTGGACATGAGCACTGCTTATCACCCAGAGACTGATGGTCAAAGCGAGAGGACTATTCAGACAATGGAGGACATGTTGCGAGCATGCGTAATCGATTTTGGTAGTAGTTGGGCTCGACATAAAAAATATTACTTGCCATTTAGTCGATTCTCCAAATAACAGTTATCATGCGAGCATCAAGGCTGCACCATCTCGAACGCTCTTATATGGGCGGAAAGTGATAGATCGCCAGTTTGCTTGGAGTGAGGTTTGAGGTAGGCCAACTCACAGGTCCAGAAATGATACGGGAGACAACTGAGAAGATAGTGCAGATTAAAAATCGGTTGTTGACCTGCCAGAAGCGGTCAGAAGAGTTATGCGGATGTCAGACGCAAACCGATGGAATTTCAAGTGGGTGATATGGTCATGTTAAAGGTATCGCCTTGGAAGGGCGTAATTCGCTTTGGGAAACGTGGTAAGTTGAGTCCACGGTACATTAGGCCATTCAAAATCATAGAAAGAATTGGTCCCGTGGCATACAAGCTGGAGCTTCCTGATAAACTCTGTGGAATTCATAACACCTTCCATGTTTCGAATCTCAAGAAATGTCTAGCAGATGAAAACTTGGTTATCCCACTTGAAAAGATCCAACTTGACGACAAATTGCACTTTATTGAAGAACCAGTAGAAATCATGGACCGCGAAGTGAAGCAGCTCAATCAAAGTCGAATTCCTATTGTCAAAGTACGAAGGAATTCCATGCGAGGTCCATAATATACTTGGGAGCGAGAAGATTTCTTCAAAAGGAATTACCCTCATCTTTTCTCGAGTAATAAGAAGACAAGATTGAGGAATCGAGCACCGGGACAACGCTCCCTTAAGGAGGGGAGGATGTAATATTCCGTATTTAAGGTCGCTATTTATTCCGAACTTTATTTCTATTTTCATTTTTAAGCAAAGTCATTAATTTTACATTTACACGATTTAGTAAGAATTTTCCCGTTCTTAGCTTTGCGTGAGCCGTATTTAGAAATCTATTCCGTGTTCGTTCCTTAAGTGGTTTAATAATCTCATAATATTCCTCGATGATTATAATTTACACCATTTTCATTTTCCGTTGTGTTTCGCGTTTATGTAAATTTCTTGCTTAAAACTCGCGTTTTACCTTAAAACATACTTTCTACCTTTTTATACTTACACTATACCTTAATTAAATACTTACAAAATAAAAATAAAAAAATATATATATAAACCTATTACCCCCACCCCATGGCCGGTTTACCCACTCCACACACAACCCATTTCAATTTCAATAAACTATTTTTTTTTTAATTTTATCATAAATGGGGGCCTAGGGGCCGGATATACCACACACACACTTCACATTTCTTACATTTTCTATAAACTTAATCATTTCTCTTTTCTCCCCATAACATGCAAATTTCATAAACTTCTTCTCCTTTTTACCATCACAACATCATCCTTGAGTTGCTTGCAAAGTTTGGTAAATTTTCTTGAAGTTTTGAAGAAGTTCTTGAAGTTTTAATGGAAGGTTTTAATCAAGACTAGGTTGGATCTTGGACTATTGTTATTTAGGGTGTATTGAACCCTTGTGGGTCAAGATTTTGGGTGTTGGAGTGGGTCTAACTCAGCCCTAAACAAGAAAGAAGTGTTTGTTGGTTTTGATTTTCTTGTCTAAATCATTTTCTAGTAAGGTTATTTCTTGATCTTTGATTTTTCTTTAATTTTGATCCATGAAAATGGATGATTAATTCTGGAAATGCATGTTTATATGATGTATGAGTTATGTTTAAGAGCTTGTCATGGCATTGCATGTGATTGGTTAGAGTTAGGATTGATGTTTGGATGGGTTTTGAAGTAAATAATTAGGACTGTTTTGAAATAGTAGCAAAATCATGTTATAGCAGAAATATTTTGGCCTGGATCCTATGATTAAATTACATGTCTGGATAGATATATGTCTTGGCATCATAGGATAGTTGGATTCACAACCAACTCCTTGGGATGAGGGAGATATGGTCAAAATAAGAAAATAGGTCAAATCTGGACCTATGATAAGAAAACAAGTTAAACTCCAAGGTTTTGCTATAAAAGGTTAGGTTTTAAAGTTTGGGTCAGTGGTAGACATCTTAAGGAAGCTATTTCAATTGGCCTTACCTTTATTGCTATCATGGTTTAGGAATTATGGCCATTTCCGTAAAGGGTAAAATTTTTGGAAACTTTCTGTTTTGGGTAACCAGGGGTAAAATAGTCTTTTCACATAGTTCTGAAACTTTGTAGATTATGAGTCTTACATTTTTGGAAACTAGACATAAAGATCTTTCCAGGAGTGAAAGCCTCACATTTAGAACATTTGTGAGCTAGGAGATATGAGTCCATGAAGTCGAGTTAAAATCAGAAACTGAGTTTTTACGTCTAGTCTCAAAATTTAAAAACGTATAGTACACTTTGATAAAATAAGAATTAAAAGCCGAAACTTAGTAGGTGTTTATTTACCTATAAGACCAGATCACAAGTCATTTTGGGATTAAAAAGGATTTGGGGAAGTTCTAGTGGAATGCCATGCTTATCTCGGAAACACATCTCATGATCACTTGTTTAATTTTTACGTATTGTTTCTTTCTACGTACTAAGTCGCGTCACGTCTTTTAGGAGGTGCTTAGGAGTACTTCCCGCTCATTCGAGACTCGTCATACTTCTGATCTAATTGTTCTCTCGGTGAGTTCATAGCCTCGCCTTTCTACTTATAAATGTTTTATAAACCCCGCGAGGGAGATACATGCTAGTTTTATAAATTGAACACAAGTGATTTTCGGTATTTTGGTCCCGATTGTGAACTAATTGCATAAGTACCTATTGCAAAAAGGCCTCCTAATTTCATGCACTGTTAATTACCTATGATGGGTGAGCGCTAGTACATTAAGTAGATCTATTGGGCCGTGACTGCCCTGTCTGGGGTTGTGACATCCATGACGTGATCACCCCTAAAGGACATTTTGTATTGAGAATTTCTTTAGGTATATTGCAATATTACCTAGTTGTTGGGCAATTGATTACATATTTATAATATGTTGGTTAACGTTTCAGTCGCATGAGCTTAATGCATTAGTGATTATAACTTGTTTGATCCACAAGTTTGCGATGATTAAAAATACTTTTGTTCACTATTTATTTCATATAAACTCTATGGATTCACTCAACGTTTTCATTGACTTTTTAACATGTATTATCTTAGGTAATCAGTGTTGATGGCTTGGAGTGGCGAATGGAGTTTAGCGCAAAATGTTTTGATTAAACTTGTTTTGGTTCCATTCACCAAAACACTTTGTGTTATGGTTTTTAAAACTTATGTTATGATGTTGTATGGTGACGATCTTGTGGACAAATTTTCGACTCTAATCTTACATGAATGGAACAATGTAATGTTTTAAACGTCTCTTTTGAGTCGTTCTTTATATTCTTATGTTGTTGTGCTATGACTTAACACCCAAACTGTTGGTTCCGCTGCATTGTAAATTTGGGGGTGTTAAAAACATGCACCTGTTATAGTCCAAAATCCCCTGGTTAACCCAAACCCTGACTCAGTTCACCTCATGGTTATGCATTTTCGTGTCGGAACTAACCGTCCCACTGAGCGTCTTAATTTACATGTGTCTTCGGTCTCTCCTTTTCCAAAATCTTATCGTGATTCGTTTAATGATCTGAATTGGCAAAATGCTATGTGTGATGAATATAATGCGCTTATTAAAAATAAAACTTAGACTTTGATACCTCGACCTCCGGACACTAATATTATTCGATGTATGTGGCTCTTTCGACATAAGTATTAGGCCGATGGTTCTCTTAGTCGCTATAAGGCTCGTCTTGTGGTAAATGGTAGTGCCCAGTTAGAGGGGATTGATGTTGATGAGACATTTAGCCCTGTTGTTAAACTAGGTACTATTCAGACTGTTCTTAGTTTGGCAACTTCTCGACACTGGCCAATTCATCAGTTTGATGTCAAGAATGCCTTCTTACATGGTGACTTAACTAAGACAGTTTATATGCATCAGCCTTCGGGGTTTCGGGATACTCAACACCCTGATTATGTGTGTTTATTACAACGTCTCTTTATGGACTTAAGCAGGCTCCTCGAGCTTGGTTTCAGCGCTTTGCATCTTACATTACTCATGTTGGGTTTTAGCATAGTCGTTGTGACTCCTCTTTGTTTATATATCGACAGGGTATAGATACTGCTTATTTATTATTGTATGTTGATGATATTGTTCTCACAGCTTCTTCCGAGACCTTGTTACGATAGATTATTGCTTCCTTACATCAGGAGTTCTCTATGACAGATTTGGGTTCGCTTAATTATTTTTTGGGTATCTCTGTTTCACGGGATTCTTCAGGGTTGTTTTTATCTTAGAAGAAATATGTTGTAGAGATTCTTGAGAGGGCACATATGGTTACTTGTAATCCGATGGTGATCTAGTTTCTGATCCGACTTTATATCAGAATCTTGCAGGTTCTCTACAGTATCTTACGTTTACTCGCCCTGATATTTCTTATGCGGTACAACAGGTTTGTCTTTATATGCATGATCCTAGGGAGCCTCATTTCTCTGCTCTTAAAAGGATCTTGAGGTATGTTCAGGGTACTTTGGATTATGGCTTGCAGTTATTTTCATCATCTACTACAGATTTGGTTGCATACTCTGATGCGGATTGGGCAGGTTGCCCCACTACACGAAGATCGACTTCAGGTTGCTGTGTTTTTCTTGGTAATAACTTACTCTCTTGGTCCTCTAAGCGTAAGCCGACGCTTTCTCGTTCCAATGCAGAGGCTGGGTATTGTGGTATTGCCAATGCTGTTGCTGAGACTTGTTGGTTGCGCAGTTTACTACGTGAGTTGCATACTTCTTTATCTTCCGCTACGCTTGTCTATTGTTATAATGTCAGTGCTGTTTATTTGTCTTGTAATCCGATTCAGCATCAGCTTACGAAGAACATTGAGATTGATATACACTTTTTTCATGATTTAGTTGTTGCTGGTCAGGTTCGGGTTCTTCATGTTCCTTCTCATTATCATTTTCTAGATATTTTCACCAAAGGATTGCCGTCCGCTTTATTTGAAGAATTTCGGTCTAGTTTGAGCGTTCGTTGTCCTCTCGCTCCAACTGCGGGGGAGTGTTAGCCCATAATTATCACATATGTATTTTTGGGCCAAGCCCACATCTAGAATCATCTATTACTTGTATATATTTGTCGAATAATGAATGAATGAGATACACTTTCCCAAACCTACATTCAATCACTATGAAGTCATAGAATAACTCACACACACACCTCTTTAACATAACACGTGTTGAATGGGAGGGAAATATAATCCATGTAATGTTGTTATAACTCCATAAGGGCACATATTTGCATTTTATCATATATCTTCTGATAATACATTGATAATGATTTGAATCATATCGTTTCAAACTTTTATTTCAATTTTCTCTATATACATATCTGAATTATCAAATAAAGTATATAAAATTGTACATGAACTCGTGTCATAAGCTTTTATTCTTAACATAGCTCATATCCTTTAAATAATAAAATCTTCATTAAGTTCACCGGTACTCATGAACTAAACTTGACTATCCTCTAAAAAATGACTCAAGGAGTCAAGGATCATATTTTTTTCTAATATTTCGTTGAATGCTCCGCTAATCTTTGTCGATTCTCTATTTTAATTATTCCTCTCTAAATTTTTCTTAGGTAACCTCATTATTTATCTCATAATTTTATATGAGAAAGAAGGATTCGTTGATACCTGAATTCGTATATCAACCCCTCAAATTTCATAACCAAAAATTAAGTTCTCGTAACTCTTGTCAAATAATCCTCTTCATTTGGATGATCTATATCCGCTGCGACATATCCTTTTTTTATTTTATTGATTATGATATCGATCAACCTTTCTTTCATTTTACCCAACATGACTAAGCATATTACTTCAGCCACCGTCTATCACAACATTACAAAGCATGAATCATGAAGATGCTTCATTACTAATCAATGCATTCTAATCTCTACTCTCACTATATATCGTGAATATCTGATCTACGATCCATAATCATGAATAATCCGCAACTAATCTTTGGAAACATGATATCATCAATATAACTATACATGAAGATTCATATAAATCGGATATGCATCACAAAAACACATGAGATGCATGTAGGAATACATGTACACTTTTATTAAAATAAAATCAGATTATAATTAATAAATAATTAACAGCAAATAAATAGCAGAAAATAAAACAGACAGAATGAGAAGACAGACACTATGAACGATAATAAGGAAAACAGTAAAATAGTAAAAGTACTTACTTGATCACCATCAAGGAAAACTCTTCGAGGCACGTGTTTGACACGCTTAACACTAAAGAGCTGAGGCACGTGTTTGACACGTTTCCCTTAAAACAGAGGCACGTGTTTGACACGCTTCCCTTAAAACAGATTCGCCGTCTGTTTCCCAGGGTACAACAGCCGAAACAGTAAGTTGTACTGCCGGACTTAACAAACTGCATGGAATATCACATTTTCAGTTGTGTACTCCATAAGTTGGATATCAATAATACATATTGATTTGATGTGTGTCAAAACTATGGAATTAAAACTGGACACAAGTTCGTACCGCGAATTTTTCATTTTATGTGTTGCTCTAAGTTTGCTTACAGAAACTACTACTGCCCGAATTATCATGAACTGTTAATTTCTCGACCGGATGATCGGTTGAGGGAGCACGAGTGAGTAAATAGATCTATTAGGACTAATTATCCCTATCCGCTTTGGTTCCACTTAACGAAGAACAAACGGATATATGTCATGTCGATGTGCGTTATTAGGTGGTCCTATTTGGTTTGGGACACCGTTAAGGGGCTAGGATACTGATGGTGACAAGGTGGTACAATGCCCTGTTGATTACTTAGCTTCAGGTGTCATAGAGCTAACGCAACGTAAAATAACTTATTTCTCGATGTGAATCTATCTGCTTAATAGTAGTCGCAGACGTTTTGACATCTGTGTCCACTCTTGTATTAAACTATAAACATACTGAATTCACCAACATTATGTTACTTTTTCTAAACCATGTTTCGATCAGGTGCTTAGCTGGATTGAATTCTGATGCTATAATAAGGCAGTCGAATGTCTATGTGACGTTCGCCATTTCAGACTTACACTATTACTTTAATCGTTGTCCATTATCAAAACTTTGTTCATTGCTTCGGCTACATTATTGAACACTCTTATGACGTTTGTACAAACTTAAATTATTTTCATTATGGCAACGATTAAACTTTTCCAAACAGTCCATGATAGGGTCGTTCTTATGCTTGTGATCGGATTGTTATGACGTCACAGCCCTCGCACGTATTCCGTCACCAGCCCCGTCTGGGTGTGGACAAGATTGGTAATCATAGGCAAGGTAGAGAGAACCAGTAGTTATACTAGGTCTGGTCTATAACCAGTATGTGAGTCCTTTTGCCTCTATCTGTGCTTACATTGTTTGTCGTAACCCTTGTTGCATACATATGAAGGATATTTCTAATAACTTTAGAGAGTATTACATACTGGCCATATTTTACCTGCATTCATACTTATCGGCTCTTTAATGCCCTTGCAGTTGTTTCATAAAAAAGAGAATTTCTAAAAACTTGTTGTGCAGATCATGGCGAGCTTCAGCTATCATTATTTCTTAGATTCTTCAGATGAGAGTGTGAGGATCACCGCCCACTTGAGTTATTTTTTGTGTGAAATTCCAACTGTTATTCCTTTTACTTTGTGGTTGCTCCAGCGACTCGTAACTATTGCCCTCTTTTTCAACTGCTGCTCCCAGGTATGGTGTGAGACATCGTGTCGCTTCACCCACTGGATTGTGTGGCTTGGTTCCCTATTCGGGTTCCGATTCTGATTCACCAGATGAGATGTCTTCACACTCACATTTCCCGCTACCAGCATTTTCAACATTCTTATGCACCGCTTCATCCAAGGCTCCGTGATTCTTCTGATGACCTACCATCCAGACCCTTATGTTGCTACCGTTGCTCGTTGGAGGAGCAGGGTAACAGCACGTCCATCATCATCATCTGAGTTTTCTATCTCCGGTTAGCTGACCACTCCCGGATTCATCGACGATCATTGATTCTATTATTGATTCTTACTTGTGTATATATATTTAATCTCTTTGTGTAGATTTTGACCTTTTGCCTTGGTCAAGGGCATTTGGTTAGAATTTGCATTTGAGTTGTTTTATATATATACTATTTGAGTAATCAATTACCTCATTCTTCGGACCATCACTCATCTTCTTCTAATTCATCTTCGGATTCTTTGCCAGTTCATTCTTCGGGTTTGGATGCATCAGATCAGGCTCATTATAGATCTTCGACTAGAGATGTATCACCCAGATTGTGTTACCCTCTGAGGAGAGCACCACGACGTAGTGAGGCATTTCGTCATTGGTGTGCTGCTCCATTATCTACTTTGTATCCATCGACTACATCAGAGTCATCATCAGGAGATTCATCAGAGAGACCCCTGCATTCGTCTTCACATTTTGCTGGACCATCTCGCAAGAGATGTAGATCCCCGGTTGATTTTGTACCATCATCTACGCCAGTTATGGGATCATTAGCTCCTACCCGTGCTGATCTCTTACCACCTCGTAAGAGATTCAGAGATTCATATTCGTCTGAGGCTAGCATAAAGGAGGATGCCGATGTTGGTCCTATAGAGACTGAGGTTGATATGGAGTTAGGTATTGGTGATGGGGATGATATTAGAGATCATGTTGAGATTGACCCTAGGGATGTCAGGGATGATACAAAGGAGTATGAGGCTGACACCAGTGCTGGAGACACGGTTGAGGTAGGTATCGACCTGATGTCCGCATCAATAGTTAAGGAGGAGAATGTAGAGCCAGCTGGAGAGGATTCTTCTGATTCATCTAGCACTAGGGATGGCATTGTTAGGTCATTCGAGGATATGCCGATTAACTTGGATGATGTTGTGCATGACTTTTACCATCACATATCTAAGGTTCGTATTGATAGGATTGTCGGGATTGAGATTGCTCAGAGCCGATTAGAGGCCGATCAGTTGATAGCTAGCGGAGACAGAGCTAAGATGGCCGAGAGGATATATAGCTTAAGGTTGGAGAACCTCAAGGTTCGTGCTATGTTGGATATTGAGAG
>BQNB010027462.1:24730-44730 GCA_026074375.1 Tanacetum coccineum | reverse complement strand
CACCCCCCCCCCTCCACCTCCCCCCCCCCCCCCCCCCCCCACCCCCCCCCCCCCCCCCCCCCCCCACCCCCCCACCCCACCCCCCCCCACCCCCCCCCCCCCCTCCCCCCCCCCCCCCCACCCCCCCACCCCACCCCCCCTCCTCCCCCCCCCACCACCCCCACACCCCCCCCCCCCCACCCACACCCCCCCCCCCCACCCCCCCCCCCCCCCCCCCCCCCCCCCACCCCCCCTCCCCACCCCCCCCCCCCACCCCCCACCCCCCCCCCCCCCCCCTCCCCCCCCCCCCCCCCCCCCCCCCACCCCCCCCACCCCCCCCCCCCCCCCCCCACCCCCCCACCCCCCCCCCCCCCCCCCCCCCCCCCCCCCCCCCCACCCCCCCCCCCCCTCCCCCCCACCCCCCCCCCCCCCACCCCCCCCACCCCCCCCCCCCCCCCCCGCCCCCCCCCCCCCCCCCCACCCCCCCACACCCTACCACCCCACCCCCCTCCCCCACACCCCCCCCCCCCCACACCCCCCACCCCCCCCCCCCCCCCTCCCCCCACCCCCCCCCCCCCCCCCCCCACCACACCCCCCCCCCCAACCCCCCCCCCCCACCCCCCCACCCCCCCCACCCCCCCCCCCCCCCCCCCCACCCCACCCCCTCCCCCCCCCCCCCCCCCCCCCCCCCACCCCCCCCCCACCCCCCCAACGCCCAACCCATCCCCCCCCCCCCCACCCCCCCCCCCCCCCCCCCCCCCCCCCCCCCCCACACCCCACCCCCCCCCCCCACCCCCCCCCACCCAACACCACCCCCCCCCCCACCCCACAACCCCCCCCCCCACCACCACCCCCCCCCCCCCCCCCCCCCCCCCCCCCCCACCCCCCCCCACCCTCCCTCCCCCCCCCCCCCCCACCCCTCCCCCCCCCCCCCACCCCCCCCCCACATAATTTTGGTTTTAAGAATTCCTATGACACATGCTAAGTTTAAAGGTCCTGGGACCAAATCCTGCAGCCGAGAGGTGATACTTAAATGTGAAGCTTTTGCATTGTGCCACTGCCAGATCTAATAACTTATCATTAGTTGTTTCTAAATGTAATTGTGGCCATGCCATGCAACTAACATGTCAACACCTTAATTACGATGATAAAGCTCAATGTTATAGCATCAACTCATGGATACGAATTTGAAATACAATATCGTCCAGGGCGGGGAGAGACTGCACAACTTTGGGGCTTTAATCATCCCTTGGGTTGTACGCGAAATATCTAAGAATCAGGACATAAGTAAGATCCGACAACAATTGTTGGCGGGTGAACCTGTGCCGGACGGTTATAGTCTTGACCGCAAAAAGGGAAATCAAAAATACAAATAAATTACCAACTACAGTTGCCAAACAAACAAACAACAAACTACTAACAGACAAAGGTCAACAAATTTTATAGGTCATTATAACTCATAAGCCCTGATCTATACACCCTAACTAATATGTAAATACACATCTTCCTTGTGAACTATTTATCTTGTAAGTTTCAACAAACAAATCTCTAGTTATTATTGAACATCTCAATTCTTGTACTCCCTATTAGTAGTATAGAGTCAAGAGTGTTAAGATTGTTATTGTTGGGTTTCACATAATCACGACAAGTGACATTTTATTGTATGTAAATTCCTTCAAGGTTGGTGAAATTTAATCGTAACTAGGTGACACACCGCTAAAGAAACGATATAACAACACCCCCCCACTAAGGACATCCATTTCTGTTACGTGGTGACATGATTTTTCCATCATTTTGCTCCACTCTCATTTATTGACACCAATAATTTGCCCAAGTCTCTTAGAACAGTATCTCATACGCACTGTTGAAATCATAATTAGTATTAGGAAAAAATAAAGACGTAATACGAATAAAAACAAAGAAGCTGAACCAACACATAAGCAATTAGTGACAAATCTAAGTAAATCAGAAGTGCAGGCTTGACCTTTGAAAACCCAGTCTCAGTTTCTTTTATCCTACATAGGTAGAAAACAAGCCATGTGGAAATAATGATTATTTTCCCTCTTTATTCTACCTAGATCCAACAAATAAACAACACAAAATACATATCTTCCTTGGGAACTGATTTATCCTGTAAGTTTTTCAACAAACACTATTCTCTATTTACATTATTGCATACCATTCTCAACTTTGTTCCTCCCTATTAGTAGTATAGAGTTAAGAATGTAAAGATTGTTATAGTATTAATTGTTGGGTTTCACATAATCACGATAAGTGACATTTGCTTGCTAGAAGATTAAGCTAGGCCAGACAAAGTCAAATATATGTGTTTGATATATATGCCCCCTCTTTAGGAAGAGTCATGATTGTCATTATGCTTATATTACCATGGTTTTAAGCGGACAGATTTGACCCACGTGTGTTTATGCATATTCTTAGAATTACTTATAATCAACAGATTCACACTGACTTACAAAAGGAGTTTGAACTTACTTGGAGCTTTTAAGTCGAGAGCAACGAACAACGTGCCTTTATCAATAAAACGTGGTATTCCTTGCGTTTTCTGATCATTAGCGCTCTGCCGGACTCCATCCGCAATTGTCCAGCTAATAATTATATGCACAAACTCAAGCCATTGTGGGTCTATCCTTTGAACTAGTGAGGAGACATTCATATGCAATTTGCCCAAATTCCTTCAGACAATTAGCTAGCTGAGACTTGCCCCCTCAAACAGGGATCAATAATTTGACTTATTTTCCCTTCTTTAATGCAGTGTTTGGCCCATCCAGCCAGGCTGTGTTGCTGCTCATCCAACGTTAAATCAAAAGCAGGCCAACCACACAACGTTTCCAATAAGACCACACCGAATGCATACACATCAGACTTTCTTGTAACTCTATGAGTTGAGAAATACTCAGCATCCATGTAACTAAAGGTGCCTTTCATCAGACCGGTATAAACATTAGTAGTACCTAACTGATTGGCTGGACCAATTCTGGCCACCGTAAAGTCGGAAATTTTGGCTGTCAATTTCTCATCCAGTAAGACATTTGAGCTTTTGACATCACGATGTATGACTCTACTTTCGACACCCGTGCCAGTATGGAGGTAGTCTAAAGCACGAGCAACACCTATGCAAATATTGACAATATCGTGATGTCGAAAGTAGAGTCATACACCATGATGTCAAAAGCTTAAATGTCTTGCTGGATGAGAAATTGGCAGCCAAAATTTTTGACTTTGGGTTGTCCATATCATTTAGGCACTTTTTAAAATGTTATACTTCGTCTGATGATAGGCACCTTAGGGTTACATGGATGCTGAGTTTTCTCAACTTAGACTTCCAATAAAGTCTCATGGTGAAACGCATTCGGTGTGGTCTTATTGGAAATGTTGTGTGGTAGGCTTGTTCTTGATTTTACGTTGGATGATCATCAACATAGATTTTACGTTGGATGAGCAGCAACAGAGCCTGGATGGGCCAAACACTGCTTTAAAGAAGGTAAAATAAGTCAAATTATTGATCCTTGTTTGAGGGGGCAAGTCTCAGCTAATTGTCTGACGGAATATGGGCAAATTGCATATGAATGTCTCCTCATAGTATTCAAAAGATAACCCACAATTACTAAATGTGTTTTTTGGTCTCGGCTATGAGCTTTTGTTTTCCTGGACATTGCGGAGTCCGAAAAGGAGTAGAAAACAGAGGAAGAAAGTAAAAAAGAGAGCGCTAATGATCAGAAACGCAATGAAAGAACCACGTTTATTGAAAAGGCACGGTTGTTGCTCTCGACTAAAGCTCCAAGTAAGTTCAAACTCTTTTGTAACGTAGGTGAACTCGTGAGTATAAGGTAATTCTAAGAATATGCATAAACACAGGTGGGTCATTTCTGTCCACTCAAAACCATGGTAATATAAGCATAATGACAATCATGACTCTTCCTAAAGAGGGGGCATATATATCAAACACGTATATTTACAAGGTTTTGTCTGGCCTAGCTTAATCTTCTAGCAATTGATTATGTGAAACCCAACAATTAATATTATAACAATCTTGACATTCTTAACTCTATACTACTAATAGGGAGAACAAGAGTTGAGATGTTCAATAATAACTCGAGATTTGTTTGTTGAAACTTACAAGATAAATAGTTCACAAGGAAGATGTGTATTTACATGTGTTGTTTTTTTTGGAAGGAGCATAATGGAATCATCATGAATAGACTGTCCCATTGAAACCAGGATGTTTGCCAAAAATTATTTAAACCAGTATGGCTATGCAAGACAATATATATGCAAAACACAGCAGTGTACCAAGCGTGAAGCGTCTTTAGGAGGTAAACATTAGTGTTTTATTTTGTTTAATGGGGGTTATAAAGAAAATGGGATTTATGTTTTTTTTTTACATCACATGGGCTTTGCCCTACACGACTTGGATAATTACAAATCATACAAACAGTTGACTACTTATAGTTTTTAGGGGTGAGAAAAAAACCGAAAAAACCGAAAACCAAAATCGAACCGAAAACAACCGAACCGAACTAATAACCGAACCGAATTTGCCAAAACCGAACCGAACCGAACTACGAATTCGGTTCTTGGGTTGGATATGGGTTTGACAGTCTAAACCGAAAAAAGAACCGAAAACCGAATTCATATAAATATATATATTTTTTTATTTATTTATATACATAAAAAGATTAATAAAATTATATATATATATATATATATATATATATATATATATATATATATATATAATATAAAGATCAATAAAATTTTATCCTAATATTGAAAAACACCTTTTATGTTTGAAATAATTTTTTTGCTAAATATATTTGTATATATTTCTTTTTTTTAATAAATTGTGTAATTCGGGTAAACCCGAAAACCGAACCGAACCGAAAACCGAATTTGAATTCGGTTTGGATCAGTATACGAGTTGACCTTAAAAAAACTTTTAACCGAACTAACCGAACCGAACAAACCGAATAACCCGATAACCGAACCGATCAACACCCCTAATTTTTAGTACCAAATATCAACTTCGTTGCACAACAAATTCGCCAATACCTTGGAATGAGACTATTTTGGTCCAGAAATTAACCAAACTATATGTCTTAAGAAAATACACATGTAAATGTCCACTTATACTTTTAACATAAAACTCCTTTGCCATTTTTTTTTCTCAACCATAATATGCATTTTAATGCCTCTTATACCCAAAACAAACTGCTGAATAATATGAGTTTTAAATTACAAAGTGTTTTGTAGCATCTTATTAAATGGTGAAAATTATTATGTATCAATTAAGCACAATAAGTTCTTGAACCTATGGGTAGGAGCCTCTTTCAACCAAATGCATCTCTAAACCTACATGAAATACGAAGACCCGTTCATTGTTTTCTACCTTTCTATTATAATTAATAAATAATTAACAGAAAATAAAACAGACAGAATGGGGTAGAAGCAGAAGACAGATAAATAAGGAAAACAGTAAAATAGTAAAAGTACTTACTTGATCACCATCAAGGAAAATTCTTCGAGGCACGTGTTTGACACGCTTAGCACTAAAGAGTTGGGCACGTGTTTGACACGCTTCCCTTAAAACAGATTCGCCGCCGAAACAGTAAGTTGTACTGTCGGACTTAACAAACTGCCTGGAATATCACCTTTCCAGATGTGTACTCCATAAGTTGGATATCAATAATACTTATTGATTTGATGTGTGTTAAAGCTATGGAATTAGGGCCTCTATTTATACACTATAGAGTCCTCACAAGTTTACTTATCCCACTAATGTGGGATAGAAAATAAACATAAATTCTTCTTTAAGCATGGTACCGAATGCCTAACTTTGAGACGTGATATCTCATTCACATCAACTCCATTTTGGACACATAAAAGTTCATTGCGAAGCTCTATATAAGGAGAACGCAAACTTATAAACTATTACTTATATATATGACACATACATATAAATAATTGTGTCCAAAGTTGGTCAAAAATCATTTTGCCAACCAAATTTTCCAACAATGCATCACTAGTAAACATATAGTCATGCGATGCAATTAATTCTATAATGCTAGCATCAAAGAATGGTTTAGGTCTAGGCATCCCCTATTAATGATGTATACTTAATCCCTAAAACCATCACTTTGATACTAACTTGAAAATCCCAGAGTTGTTTACAAGGAATCCTATACGCCGTATATGATGATATCCTATACGCCATAGAAGGTTATACGCGGTATAAGATTTCAACATATACGCTGTGTAGACCTTCTATCCTTCAATTTCCATTATCCAAAAACTGGACCTATGCAACTTGATAATACCTTAAATCTTGTAAACATGCTTCTTATATCATATGAAGGTTGTCAAAATACTTGTTTTACTTTAAAAGCGTACGGAAGCTACATTGCTTTTAAAACGGGTCTTAACCCAAACACTCCTTTAATATCTTATGAAAATGCATGAACTTGTCCATTGAATACTTTGTACAACTTTGACACATTTTAGGGGTATTCCAAATCGATAACATTAGATGGGTGAGAATCGTATTACCCTATCCCAATAGCTACACCAATTTGACTAGCTACTTTCCCCAAATCAACACATATCTTGTCTCATCAAATACCTACATAAATACATAAACGTAGCAACGTAAGCCATGGCTTAGCTAGTAAACATATATGAACAAAAGAACATGAACTAGTATCATCTATAACCAAGCAATGCTAACATACTAATTATCCTGCTATTTGGAGCTCATATCGGCTACTATCTGAGAAATACTAAGATAAATAATATATGACTATCTATGGTGCTCATATCGGCTACTATCCGAGAAATACTAATATAAATAATTTCTGGCTAACTCTAGAGCTCATATCGGCTACTATCCGAGCAATACTAACATAATTAATATCCGGCAAACTCTAGAGCTCATATCACCTACTATCAGAGAAATACTAACAAAACTAACTAATATTCGGCTAACTTCAGAGCTCATATTATAACCATTTACCACAAGGGTTTAGAGGTGCTTAACTAGCATAATGCTCCACACAAGATATGGGTGCTTAACATTACAATGCTCCACACAGGACTACGCGATCATACCAGACTATCATCCACATGTAAACATAATTATACCCAATATATAGCTACACTACTAGACGTGATATAATATTCGTTACTCACCTTGGTCATGAAACCTATCGATCCACGAGCATACCTTGAAACCTATCAAGCCACGAGCATACATTGAAACCTAAGCAGAAACCCCCTAGGTATAAACTATAATCAAGTACAGGAAATGAAACGTCAATGGTTGACTTATTAGACATTAGTAAAGCTCATTTATTTTTGGGCCTAAACAAGTGAGATAGACTCAAAAGATAGAAAAAAATAGAAATAGGTGAACTCGGACCGTGTGTTGATCTTACAAGTTTACGTGTGATCCCACGATCTTACATACGATCCCACCCCAGATGCGATCCTATGTCGATCTTACATGATCTTAGCTCGTAAACACGTAAGATTGTACGATCTTACGAGTTTACCCGTGATCTTGACAGCCTTGGTATATACTCTATTAATACATAATCAACATACAAATATCATCATCTATAACACACAATCTCGACTAGCTTCTATCTCTAACCACAAACTACCCATTAAACATCTAGTATGACTAACCAAGACTAATCAAATGGTTCATAAAATCTATCATCATGATCATGATAAAAACAACTATGAACAATCTGTAAATCATTTAAATCAAATGAGGGATATAAACAAATACCTCAACTATATCATCATAAGTACAACATAATCATACCATGAACTTGTATAAACATAATATTATTCCCTAAATGCATTATAACACATGAATTGTACCAGAACCCCAATATCACTTGAAACCCGTGACTCTCATAATCCTGTTATCTTTAAAATCACAATCTTAGAACATAATCCTAATTCAAAATTAATTATGAAACCATCATAAAATACATATATCTAATTCATTTTAACTTAATTTCATCATGAAATAATTAATGAACATAAGCTCCATAAACCTCCAATTTCATTAGATGATTAAATACACAAATTAATCCACTATAACTCATTAATTCTTAATTATGTTTGATTTTCTCTTGGTAGAATCTCTCACTGTGAAATCACTAAATACCTCACTCTCTCTCTCACGCACATACATACACACACATGCATACACACACATACGAAAACCTTTAAATCATAACTCGTCTTGAATGGGACGGAAATATAATCCCTTAAATGTTGTTATAAGTCGGGAAAAAGCCATAAAATACCTACGAACTTTCAAAATCGTCCTGACTTGACCAACGAACTAATTTCCGTCCTGACTAGACCAACGAACTTTCAAATATTGTTCCGATATCACCCATATCAAAAAATTTGACTGACAACGTGGCAGTTACCTTCCATGTTGGATCGGTTTTTTATAAATTATTTAAACGATAGTCAATGCCAGATTGGATTTTCACTTAATAAGTCAACCCATATTGTATAATAACTGTTAGGGTTACGAGTACACACACACTTTATTCACTTAAAAAAATCCTCCCCCAATTCCTTTCCCTTTTATATGAACCCTAATATGAAATTACCAGATTCTATACTCGTTATTGCTAATTAATTGTTATGGCTAAAGGTAAAATCATTTAACCCTAACACTTATATCTTTAATTTAGTTTATAAAAAACCCTAATTTTTTTTAAAACCCTAATTTTTTAATAACTATAATTGCAGGTCAACCAAATAAGAAGAAAGCAAAGAAGGATGTGTTCACTGTCTATTTTAACTACGATGGTATTTTTACTTCATTCCCTTTGAAATACAGTCAGGGTCAGATGAAAGAGTTGAATGATACCAATTTCGATGAAATGTTATATGAGCATCTAAAAGAAATCGCTTTAAGGTTGATTCCACATGCTTGTTTTGAAAAGATTTATTATTGTCAAACTGGTGCAAAGTTAAGTTTAGGTGTTAAAGACCTTAAGTCAACCCAAGATATTGTTGATATGTTAAAGGTTGGTTATGATAATGCGAATGAGATAGATATGTGTGTTGAACACTTTAGGTATGATATCATGGAATTCGCTGAGTTAAAAAGAAATGAGGAACAAAACCATAATAGTATAGAATCTAGTGATGATGAGTATTATGGTAGTGATGATTGTGAAGAAATAGAGAATGTGGACTTTCAGACTGAGGGTGAAAGTGTTGTGATTAAGAACATTAGTACACATGACCCATTCCTGAATAAGCTATGTAGTGCTAGGATTATGTTTAGAGGTACCACTGAACATCATGAAACTGAAACACCACTAGTTGATCCTAATAAGAATCAAATAGATGCTGTGAATAAGGTCCAAAGCGATGTACATTATCCCGCATTTGACCCTGACATCCCTTGGGATAAGATGGAACCAACACTAGGCATGAGATATGAGACTCCACATCAGTTAAAGTTGGCATTGGCAAACTATGGTGTAGCCTATGGTTATCAGTTATGGTACATGAAAAATGACTGGAGAGAGGTGTTGGTTTATTATGGTAGAAATGTGGAAGATGGAAGATGTGCAGGTAAAAAAGGTAATAAAGATAGGGTGATGAAAAATAAGGTTAGGAGTGGTGTGCAGAAGGGTGTTAAGAAGAAAGTTGTTAAGAAGAAAGTTGTTAAAAAAAGTTGTTAAGAAGAAACCCGTTTCAGATTCTAGGGAGGGAACTAGTCAATCACCTAAATGGACAAAGAAGAAAGTATGAGAGTCTAAACAAGTTGTTTTTCCTTTTAGAATGTATGCTTCATGGATGTCTAATGAGCATTCATTTCAGATTAAGTCTCTCATTTCAGAACACAAATGTTGTAGGAATTACAACTTGGGATCTCTTGTTAGTTATAGGTGGATTGCTCTGTAGTTTTTTAAGGAAATAATTGAAGATCCATTCATGTCTTTAAGGAAAATGAGAGATGACATAAGACAAAAGTTCATGATAGATGTTAGTCTAGGACAATGTAGGAGAGCAAAACAGTTGGCATTATTTGATCATGAGGGTGGGCTTATAGAGCATTATGGGAAACTTTATCAGTATATGCAAGCACTACTAGACTCAAACCCTGGGTCTACATGTAGATTAGATGTAGATGAGTCTGCTAATGGGTCTGCAACTTTCATAAGGATATACATCTGTTTCAAAGGAGTCAAGGATGGTTGGTTGGCAGGGTGTAGAAAGGTAATAGGTTTAGATGGGTGTTTTCTAAAACATACATGTAGGGGGAACTACTTAGAGCCATGGGTAGGGATGCAAACAACCAAATGTATCCCATTGCATAGGCTGTAGTAAGGGTTGAGAATGCAGACAATTGAGGTTGGTTCTTGCATCTGTTGCATGATGATCTGAGTTTTAATGATGGAAATAGAATTACAATCATATCTGATTCACATAAGGTACAATTTTGTTTAACTTTTATTCTTGTTGAATAAATGTTTATATACCTAACATATGCTCTAATGAGTATTTGTGTGCCATTTAGGGATTAATTGATGCTGTGAATGATTGGTTACCAGAGGCTGGGCACAGAAAATGTACAAGGCATATATATGCCAATTTCAAAAAGAAATACAGTGGACTTCAATACCAAATACTTTTTTGGGCTGCAACATCTTGTACACTAGAACAACAGTTTATGCAAATCATGGATCAGATAAAACAGATAGATGAATGTGCTTATGATTATCTGATTCAAATAAATCTCAACTCATGGTCAAGGGCTTTCTTTGAGATGGACAGGAGATGTGCAGCATTTGAGAATGGAATATCTGAAAGTTTTAACAGAGCAATTTTGGGTCCAAGACAAAAACATATTATCACCATGTTGGAGGAGATCAGGTTGTACATCATGCAAAGGCTCGTTGCAATGAATAAGCTTGCTTTCAACTTAGAAGACAGAATAACACCTAGTGTAAGAAAGAGGTTAGAGATCCTAAAAGAGAAACAAAGGTAAATACAATTACTTATAATTTTAATTAAATCTTTTTAATAATATACTCATTGTAGTGTTATTTTATGACAGAGAATGGATTGTCTTTCCAAGTGGTTTCCAAGAGTTGGAATTTAGGAAAGATGATTAAAGTTACGGTGTTAGTTTATAACACAAGGTATGTCAATGTAGAATGTGGGAATTAAGTGGTGTTCCTTGTGTACATGTTGTGGCAGCCTACTTGCATTGTGGAATTGACTTTGATTTAGGTGTTAGCCATTGGTATAGTCAAGAATGTTGGTTCAATGCCTATCAATTTATAATTAAACCTGTATTTAGGTAAAATATGTGGAAAAGGACTAATGATGTTCCACCTTTACCACCACTTGTAAGGAGGTTGCTTGGTAGACCTCAAAAAGCTAGAATTAAAGCCCCTTGTAAAAGTAGTGGTAGTCATACCAGTAGGGTGGGTAGGACTATGACTTGCACAAATTGTTGGCAAAAGGGTCACAATAGGGCAACATGTACAGCAGACCCAGCACCTAATCCTACTATTGAGAAAAAATAACCAGGAAGAAAAAAACAAGCTGTAGTTGGTCATTGTGCATCTATAGGTAGGGGTAGAGGTAGATGTGGAATTGGAAATGAAGCCAGTGGTAGTGGAATGGGTGGCATTGGTGAAGCTATTGGTGGAGGGAGAGGAGGTAGTGGAGGAAGAGGTAGAAGGGGTAGAGGAATGGCTAGCAGTGATGGTAGAAGAGGTGGTGAAAGAGGTAGCAGAGGTGTTGGTAGTACAAGAGGTGGTGGAATGGCTGGGTCAAGTAGCATGGGGATACTAACTTCTGAAGAGGTATGTGTTAGCATAGACTTTAAGTTTTGTTTATTCTTCAACCAATCCCTAACTATTACTGTAATATACAAGAATATCAATTGTAGTTGGATGAAATGGCATTTAGGGAATGCATGGAAGAACAAGCCAGAGAACAAGCAAGAATAGATGTTGAACAAGAAAGGTTTGATAAGGAAAGGAGAGAAGAAAGAGAATGGGAGGAAAAGCAATATTACTTTAATCCTGCTAATTTCAGAGAAGATTCAATTGAAGAGGCACCTTTTAATCAGGCATATGCTGAGGTTTTTATTCTAAGCATTCATTCTCAACCTACCCAACAGTCAGGTGTCTGGGTGAAGGATACAACTGATGTTAAAACAAAAAATATTGATGAAGCACCTGCAAGTGAGACAACTGATGTGTCTGCAATGGTTGAAGATTTGTCTGCACCAGCTGTGGATAAAGGCAAAGGAAAAGAATCAGTTGAAGATCAAGCCAGTGCACCAAAAAAGAAAAGAGGCAGGCCACCATCACATGTAGATGGTATTAGGATTTACCATAAGAACCGTAGAAGATCTGAAAGGATTGCCAACATAAAGGAAAAGAAAGCCTTTCAATTTGACAAGCATGGAATAGGTAGAACTCCTGATAAGGCATTTGATGTGGATGATTAGTCATTTACTTGACTTAAGTACTGTAATGCATATTTTGGATTTAAACTTGGTTTGTAATATGTATGGGTCAAAATTGTGTACAACAGCATGTGGTATTTGCAGGTTTTATGGGCCTTGCATGTTTTGGGCAATTTTGTGTTTGATACCAAAAAAAAACCCCACCCAAATGTAGTTGTCCTGTGACTATCTTAATCAAGACAAAGCATTGCTGCTTTTGACCCTTTTATTGCTTGTCATTTACTAGTATTTGTTTGGGCATAACCCATGTGAAAAAAGCTTAGTTATGTTCCCAAGTGCATAAACCATTTATTCTAATGCTTGACTTAAACATGCCAATGGTACAAAGATGAACATACACCTTAATATGTTAATAAACACACATACACATTCCAATCACACACTATTGTTCACAGTTTTATTCAACACAACATAATGCTTAGACCCTTAAAAAGGCGTATTCCCCTTCAACTTCTCAATGAAAACCATTTTCTCAGCAGCCCTCTCCTTTGTCTCCCTCGCGAGGGCCTGCCACCTGTTGAAACCACTTTCATCGTCTCCTCTCTGCTTAGCTCTTGCAAGACTGCAGCATGTCTTTTGCTTTATAATCACCCACCTAGGGGAAGCTTCAAGCTCTTGAGTAAACATGCGATGTTCTTGAATTGCAACACTCAACTTCACACATAACTTATTGATCATACGCGCCACCTTAAGGTCATCTTCCTTGGCCCTCCAGCAATACAGAACCAACACATCTTCCTAGTTGTCAGACTGGGCCGATTCCCTCAACTCCACAATCCTACGCAACGAGGACATGGTTTGTTGTATTTCATAGCTATGCATATGATCATTGAGCCTAAGACAACCCTTATATAGGCAAAATCCCACTATGAATGCAAGTTGCTACACACCCCACTGTGACTGCCACTAACCTATACTTTTCAATTATGCAGACACAATATGCACCTCTTTCCACAGTGTGCAGATAAAACACATTCATATGATAAAAAATAATTCATAACATAAAAGGTAGTTGATTACTTAAGTTTTCACATACATTTCATTACAATTAACATTCACAAAAGTAAGTATGTTATATATTGTACCCTAACTATCAGTTAGATAAACCAAAACACTAGAGCTGAAAATATCATGAAAATTGTCTTCCAGAACCTTGCATTCTTTTGGGTTTGTGCTAGTTCAGCTTGTAGGCCAGCAAACTCATCTTGGAGGATAAATCATTGTTCATGGCTTGTTAACTCAGTAGCAATGTCTTGGATTTGATGTGGATTAAGCTGTCCATACATTCCATACAAATGCCCCTTCATTGTCTAACATGGTATCAGAGACCAAACCCTAACCGATCCCACAACCCACTTTTCTCCAGATCTATAATCGTTCACCTAAAACCTTCATTAAAAAGGAGAAAAAGAAGATACCCCATCTCTTATTATATATATTCATTGCAATCGTCGAGAAACCTATCTCTTATTATACATATATATATATTCATCACAAAATGTTGGCAGTATTTGACAAAATTGTTGCCAAGTGCCCTGAAGGTTTACAAAACCAACATGATTGGTCGCTAAATACATTTAAAGATGGGCTTTTGTCGAATCTACTGTTGCTGCTGATGGGAGTGTACCTTCTTTGGGGATCAAAATTAATTCAGCAACCAGAAAACAAATAGATCGATCGTTGTGTTTAAAGGGAGGTTTTTGTGGATCAAATCTATGTTTAATTATGTTTTTTTACATAAGTTTTTATTTTATTTTTATGTCGAATCTAGGGTTCTTATTCCTGAGACGACTTTTGTTGGTGTCGAATCTAGGGTTCTTATTCCCGAGACGACTTTTGTTGGTTTCGAATCTAGGGTTCTTATTCCCGAGGCGACTGTTTGGGATACTTTGGTTTATCCTTTGGCTACTTTAGTTATCCGTAAACAAAAATTAGAATAGGGGATACTTTGGGTTATCCTGTTTTATTTTGGTTTATTATATTATTTTGCTTTCTTAATTTTCTTCTTCAGTCCGAGCTTTCGCGATTTCGCCGCTCCGACTGCGAGGGAGTATTAGAGGATAAATAGGCCCGGCCCGGTTTATGGGCTCAAGGTTCATTAGGGTTTCATTATGCTATGTACTCTGTAAATATGGTATGAATAAAACATATCTCCTACGGGGTTTATCATTGTCTAACAGATTAGTGGTGGTTTTCCTAGCTCGACAAATCCACAAACCTTAATTAGGGTTTCGATTTAGTGGAATTCGGTTCAAGGGCTTTTTCGGTTAAGATGTTAAAACCTTAACCGAATTCGGTGCAAGGGTTTATTCGGTTTATTGATTTTTGGTTCAAGCTCAAGAGGTGCGTTTGGATTTGGTTATAACACGTGGTGTTAGTTCGTGAAGGTAGACTAGCAATCAACTCATACTCGGTTGACGTGTTTGTGTGAGCAACCGTAGAGGCAGTAATTTAACTGCTATTCGTTTTTAGGATCTAAAGCTTAAAGGTTAGTTTATTCCCTTTTATTATGTGTTAATCTTATGTGCTAAAACTAGATCCATTCCGCTGTGTACTCGTAGCTAAACTGGTTACCTAGTTTGTTAAATCCTAACAAATCAACCCGACAACAAATATTGATATGTTACTTTTTGAAAACACATATTTATATCCAAATCTATTTAGTTTGAATTATATTCTTAAAAATAAAACTATAACGAGGTTTGTCATCCGTGTGTTGCCGTGGAGTGCGCAAGACTATTTTTGCATCGAAACGATAACGTCAAGTACTATTTGTCAGTCGTTGAGCCTCGCCTTGCAACGAACTCATAGTCTTAAAGACTATTTCCATAAATATTTTAAAATATATATTAAACTTAAACATCTTTTATAAAATTGCGCATATCATAAGCATTGTAATATTGGGCAATATTAGGGTCGACGATCTTTTCAGTGACATTTTTTTGGAATGAATCGATGGATACGCACTCATATTTGATAAATAAAGTTTGCTATATAAATGGCAACGATCATGGCGATTCTCTTTCTCAAACCTAAAACAATTTGATCTACTACCTCTTTTGCGCAAGGATTGCTATAACCCCTGTAATTGAGAACATTCACTTGTTGTTTGATCTCATAACGAGTGTGTTAGGCGATTTTTACCTTAGGAGCATAGGGATTAGATCTGTTATATTTAGGTTATTTCATTAGATCCATTGGTGCGGCCAAACTCTAACAGTCAAGTGATCGGCGGGATCAAACGCCATGATGGGAGATCAAAAATGGCATTCAAGGCAATCTAAGGAGGATCAAACACAACGGATATCCAAATTAATCTTTGTAACAAATTTTCCTGATAAAACATCTGCAAAGGATCTCTGGGAGATATGCGAAGGTACAGTAATGTGATTGATGTTTATATTCCAAATAGGAAATCAAAAGCGGGGAAAAGATTTGGATTTGTTCGATTTATAAACGTGATTAATATGGAATTATTGATTGGAAATCTTTGCACCGTTTGGATTGGACGCATGCATTTACATGCGAATGAGGTACGTTTTAATCATGCATCTAAACCTAATTCCACAATCCCAAATACAAATGCGAATAGTAATAAGGCAAGAACTCCAGTTACATATGCGTCAAAATTGAAAGGCTCATCAGACATGCCACACACATCTAACGTACCAGCGTTGGTTCTTGATGATTCATGTGTGCTTGATAGAAACCTAAAACTTCATGTTATGGGTAAGATGAAATAATTTTCTTTTATAGTTAATTTACGTATAATATTGACTAAAGAGGGTTTTCCTGATGTAAAAATATCCTATTTGGGAGGGTATTGGATTCTAATGGAGTTGGATTCGGAGTTGGCTAAGACTAGGTTCTTAAATCACATCGGAGTAGCATCGTGGTTTGAGGAACTAAAAAATGCAACAAACGAGTTCATTAGTAAAGATCGTATTGTGTGGGTGGATATTGAGGGTATTCCAATGCATGCTTGGACTAAAGAGTCTTTCGCTAAAATTGCAACAAAGTGGGGAAGTATGATGAAAATCGAAGACACTTTAGATGTGGCATTTGCAAGAAAAAGATTGTGTATTGTTACCAAACAGGAGGATAATATATTAGAAAAATTCAAGGTTATCATCCAAGGCAAAGTGTTTATGGTTAGAGCTAAAGAATTATACGTTTGGACTCTAATTTTTACAGAAGATTCAACGTCTGAATATTATTCAGATGATGAATCGGTTCAAGGTGTTGAGAAACAAGAGGAATGTCTGAAGCATGATGACCAAAGCGTTGAAGAGGAAGATGAATTAGATGCAATTTCAGAAACTGATTTGGAGAATGATGTATACTCGGCAAATCGGGAGAAACAACAATCGGGTAATGTACAGGAACCGATCATATCAGAAGATCCTTTCCAAATTTACAAAACATTAAAAACCATGGAACAGGAACAAAAGATGCAATTGGAACAAAGTGTTCCATTCCTACCGGGGTGTACTCCAATAAAGATAAAGGAGACACAAGAAAAGGAGACTGATGTAGCTGTTTCCCCACAAAAAGTTCAATCAGAGGTAAGTCCAAAAATTATAGAAAAGGAAAATCAAATTCATGTAAATGACCCGACACACGAAACTCAAGAATCTAATGGTATGATTCATCGAAATGGTGGATCGATATTAGAGGTTATGGATGATATGGTGCGAGTGGGCCAGACAATGGGTTACTCAATGGAGGGTTGTTTAAAAGATATAGAGAACATTATTGGATCACAGGGAGCTTTGGAAGTTCCCCAATGAATATGATGTCTCTATACATTCAAGGTCTAACCCATAAGACCAAAAAAGAATGGGTAAGGGAGTTGTGTATAAAAAATAAGGTAAATTTTATATCTTTGCAAGAAACTAAGATGGAAATTATGTCCCAAATGGATGTGAAATTTTTATGGGGTGTTAGCCTCAAATATTGAGTCGAACAAGAAAGTTCGTTCATTAATAATATTAAGTCTCGGTCATTTATTTATGTAATGTTGTAATAGGCTAGAACGGGTTAACGGGCTCGTTTATGTAAGCTAATCGGTCACGTGTATCGGGCGTAAGCCCAAGTAATCCCGAGCCCGGCCCGTAGAAATACCATGAAAGCCTCATGGTTTAACTATAAATACCCCTCTCCAAGGATGGAGAGGGTGTTGGTCTCATTTGTATTTTGTGCAAGTAAATCAACCATCTCATTTTCTCTTTACTTTCTCTCTCTTGTTTCTCTCTCTAAAATTCTTTCATTATCTTCTCATCTTATTTTTCTTGGTTCAATCATGGTGAAGTGAAAGTGATATTGGGTTCCGACATGGGGTAATAGCAATTTTGAATATGTTGGGAGTGATTCTTTGGGCAACTCAGGAGGCATGCTTTGTGTGTAGGAATCCAATGTATTTTACAAGGAGACAGACAATTTCATGGCAATTTATGGAAGGTGGTTGTCCACTAATACTTGTATGCTCTTGATTAACGTTTATGCTTCGCAAAATAACGTTGAAAAAAGAGTTTGATGGGACTATATTCTTCATTTAATAAATTTATGGGATGGCGAAAGTATTATCATGGGAGATTTTAATGAAGTTAGAACAGAATCAGAGCGTTTTGGATCGGTGTTTGACATGGTGGCTGCGCAGGCATTTAATAATTTTATTTCTTGCGCGGGATTAAGGGAGTTAACGCTCGATGGATATTCTTTTACATGGGCTCATAAATCTGCGAGTAAAATGAATAAACTCGACAGATTCTTACTATCCGAAGGTATTTTGGTGGCGTTTCCTCAGATTTTGGCTATTTGCTTGGATCGTCATTTGTCCGATCACCGTCCGATTTTGCTTAGAGAAGTGACTTCTCTAAGCAAAAATCAATAGTGACTTCTCTAAGTAAAATCAGACGGTGATCGAACAAATGACGATCCAAGCAAATAGCCGAAATCTGAGGAAACGCCACTAAAATACCTTCGAATAGTAAGAATCAGTCGAGTTTACTCATTTTACTCGCAGATTTATGAGCCCATGTAAAAGAATATCCATCGAGCGTTAACTCCTTTAATCCTGCACAAGAAATATAATTATTAAATGCCTGCACAACCACCATGTCAAAAACCTATCCAAAATGCTCTGATTCTGATCTAACTTCATTAAAATCTCCCATGATAATACATTCGCCATCCCATAAATTTATTAAATGAAGAATATAGTCCCATGAAACTCTTTTTTAACGTTATTTTGCGGGGCATAAATGTTAATCATGAGCATACGAGTATTAGTGGACAACCACCTTCCATAAATCGCCATGAAATTGTCTGATATAGTAACTTTCTCCTTGTGAAATTCATTGGATTCCCACACATAAAGCATGCCTCCTGAGTTGCATATAAACAAAAGAGATGGGATATTGATTTGGCAATTTTTTTCTCTCTTTGTGGTTCAAAAATTATAGAGGAAAAAGAGAAATAAACCGAGTTTTTGATCTAGTTTCGTGGTCGTGGATCGAGTTATTATTGATTGTTCATCCTAATAATAATTTCTTGCAGCGAATTCTTAAAGATTTACAGGTTATATGTGGTGTTTTTTGCAAGACAAAGGGTGTTTGGAATCGTTTAGCATACTAGTTATAAACTAGTGTGAATCGAACGAGTTACTTGTGACAGGACCGAACTAGTCAACAACCTCAACGACCGAACTAGTTTCAACAACAAGGGCCGAACAAGTAGAAACTCTTTGAGGACCGATCGAGTGGATTCCAAGCTGAACCGAACGAGCTTAACACCTTTTGAACCGATCGAGTGTGATTTAGTTTGGACCGAACCAGTTTAAACTTCAAGGACCGAACTAGCAAAAACCTTATTGGACCGAACGAGCGAAATTATTTGAGGACCGAACGAGTTTTAACCTTGGTCAACCGAACAAGCCAACAGCTTCTTCAACCGAACGAGTGGAACACCTTAATAACCGAACGAGCTCATACACTTTAAGGACCGAACGAGCACAACATTTCTTTCTCAACCGAACAAGAGGATCGAACAAGACAACCGAACAAGCAATCCCTCTTGAATCGAACTAGTGAACCCTTGAAGACCGAACTTGACCACACCTCAAGGACCGAACCACTACAACCTTATATGAACCGAACTAGTTAATCACTTCACAAACCGAACTAGTTAAGAGTTTAATTGTCACCGAACCAAATAATCAAACAACAACAAAAACATAAACACAAATCAAACAAATCAACAATCACTTGCGATCCATTCATTCATACTTAAATTAAAATGTCAACTGATAAAGAATCCAGTGCAGCGGGAACGGACAATCGTCCTCCTATGTTGGTTGAGAGTGACTACGATTCTTGGAAAATTCGTATTCATAGGTACATTCGAGGAAAACCTCTTGGCAAACTTATCTGGAACTCCATTCAAAATGGACCTTCACCACACCCTATGGTTA